>JAQQPU010011905.1:3478-26987 GCA_029168905.1 Artemia sp. Kazakhstan ARC1039
GGTGTTGTAACAGTAAGTACTAGGTTTGGTAACATACAAGTTAAAATAGAACGCAATATAAATGAATAGTTTTTAAGTTCAAGTATATTAATTTTTGGGGGGTGAATTCGGAGGGAATTAGTAAGCTTGTATCTGGCCATATTTAAACTCTGAGCAGTTAGTTATTTACCATATTAAGCTTAACCAACTTGATATTTTTAATTTTCCCTCTTTTTGTTTAATTTGCAGAAGAGAGATGCGTATTTGAGACTATCAAAGTTGTACTTCCAAGTTAGTGACATGGACAGCTCAAAGAAGTACTGTTTAATGTATATGAATGGTAAAGAAACTGTACAAGGTTTAGTTCAAATGGCTCAAATAGCAGCTGCAAAAGGAAGGAGGGAAGATGCGCTTGAAAAGTATATTAAGTGTTTCCACTTGGATCCCACGAAGAAGGAAATCATTGTAAAAGGTTACTTTCAAATTTGTTTGTTGTGTATTACAATACTAGTCAACAGGGAGGAACAAGGGGAGTCCTTATAAGGACTATCTAAGGACCTCCTCCTTTGAGGTAAATACTAGAATCATCTAAAGAATGTTGGCCTAAAAGTGTATTTTTACTGGTTTTTCAAAAAATAAAAATTATTGTGTGCAACTGTGGCTTATTACCGGACCATTAGCCATTTATCGTCAAATGGATTGACCAAGTTTAAATAATTGTAACTTTAGATTGTTTTTCTTCTAACAAATATTTTGTTTGTTTTGCTGTTTTTTGATTGTCTTGTATTTTTCGATTTTCCATATCACAAGTTTTCTATTCTTCAAATTTATTGCAGTTCTCCAAGATTTTGAAAAGTTCCAGAATAGGGAATACAACTTCATATGTTCAAAATGGCTTATTTAATATGTATCTAATAAATTTTTGAAAGGGATAATCGTTTTTCTTCTTCGGTTTAAAGTTTAAATTGTAATCTGATGAGAATCAATAAAGTTTAAATTTTAACTTCAAAAGTTTAAAATAAATCGTCATCTGATGAGAATCAATGAAGGTTAAACTGTAGACTTTATTAATTCTCATCAGATTACTATCTATTTTTTTCATGAGAATACTCATATGGGAAGCAAAAACTGGTAATAAAGAATAATTATAAAAGTAGAAACAGTCAGATGTTTGGCAGTATCAAAATTTTGTACATTAATTAAAAAGGGAGCTGAAATTTTATTTTGGTTTGTCTACAAAAATACTATTTAGGAAAATAGCTCTATTTTACCTTCAAACAATACTAACGATAGAGAAATTGCTCCTATCTTGCAAGGGTGCAAGATAGGAATTTGTCTCCTCTAATTCTTCAGCATTTCTGAATGCAAAATCGCTTCTGATCGCACGCAGAAATCTGAAATCAAATTATCTCTGTATATCAACTCAAAGTAAATTCTGACTGGCTCTACTATTTGAGATGCAGGATCTGCTACACTGCGGCGACAGTTTTGTTGACAGCAGCCGTGAAGAGTAAGATCTTTAGGACCAAGTATAGAAGAGAATTGCCTCTTATTCCAGGCAATCTAACGGTTCTATGTCAATTTTAAATTATTGGTCAACATGCCTGAGACTCTAGGCAGGCATGCCTTTCCAAAAACTAACCTGACAAGTATGTGTCCAATAAGACAGTCATACTTACTCCCGCCATTTACCCGTGCCGCAGCCATTTAAACATTTGCCTCTCAATTACTCGGACTATCTGTCTTGGCTTGTCTCTTTCTACAATTAGCCATGTCTTGATGCAACCTACTACAAAATACTTGATAACTTCACAGATAACGCATTTGTGTGTGAAAGGAGCCAAGTATTGCAATGTCTTTAAAGTTGCTACTAGCAGATGCCAATCTTATCATCATCCTGGTTTTTCAGCACTATGTGTGGTTTAAGGTCGTGGCAGGAATAATGTTAAGCCTCTCAACTTTCTCTACAATAAACTTCAACATGTGTTAGTGCATATTAATCCAGTAAGGTTCGAATCATTCATTGACTGGGACACTATTGGTGATCACTTCTGGATTTTGTCTTACATAAGCTGACTGCATTGCACTGAATCAGCCTATACAAAAACTAATAAGTTAATTCAAGTAACTGAAAAGAAAGGGTGAGCAAAAATAAACATCTGTTATTAGTTTATGTTGTAAAAAAGACATAAAAAAGTATAAATTCAACGCTGTAAAGTTAAAAAACAATTTATTTGAAGCCCAAGAATTTGTTACTCTGCTTTGAAAGACTAAAAGAGTGATACCTATGGAAGTATTTTATTGAATACGTTGCGAGATTGGGTGGACTCAAAAACCACGTCAAAGAGGAAACTAGTTGCACAGTGGCTATGGTTGAAAATTTGCATATGTGTATGTGTTTTGATGTGGAGCCAATGGGTTTTTGTGGCCAGAACCCTGACTTAACTTTGAGGGCCTGTCCATAATGATAATGATTCTATGGAGTAGCCCTTTAAGGATATGTAGAAATGAAGGAACAACGCTGCTAAATGATCTGTAAATATTACCTTTAAATAATTTATTTCTTTGACAAGTGATATTGATAAACAATGGCGCACAAATTATTTTTTGGGGGTAAGTTGAGGAGGTTTTTTTTGGTATTTTCATTGAAAAATGGCTTTTTTGTAATTTCATCGAAAAAATTAGAAAATAGCGTCTTCCTTAGATTCTGAAAAATAACATTTTTGTAAATACTTGCTTTTCTTTAGATGTTACTACCAATGCGACTATCGGTTTTCTAGTCACTGATAAATCTGTTTTGCTGGTACAAAACTGAAAAATGGAAGGATTGTAGCTATTTACTATTAGCTATCAAACTATTGCTATTTACTACTATTTTAAATGTTTCGATTTTTGGAAGTTTAATTTTCAATAGAAAAAATGTTTATTTATTATTGATATCTTTTATTTATGTGTTTCAGTCATAGAGCTGCTGAATCAGTTGCCATTAGATCGTGAAAAGGCAAGTTATTGGCTGGAAAAGGCGGAACCTATATATTCTAGAAATGTTGCAATTAAATCGCTTAGAGAGAGGCTTGCGTCTACATCTGGACAGGATGCGCTCAAGGAAAAATTTTTAAAAGGTTTTTCTATTATTCACTTGTTTATTTGTTTTTTGAAATAACATGATAGCATTGTCATTTTTCATTTTCTGAAGATCAGAGCATCGATATTCTGTTCTGAATATAATCTTGCTTACATTTTATGGTGTACCCTTAGTCTCAAAAACATCATCATCAAACCCGACCCTAAAAATAAGAATTCACCCGGTCCAGCTCCTTAAATGGCATTAATCTAAGAAATCTCATTCTAAGTTGGTTGTTGCTTTACTAAGACCAAAGGTCTAAAAGCTTTTTGGTTTAAATACGTGTTTTTGTTACTGAAATATATACTGTGGGGTAATCCCCAACAATTTTTCAAAATTTGATTGGGGAATTGTGGGGAGAGGGGCATATATCCATGCTCTAGGACTCGGAACAAAACAAAAATTGCCCTAAGAGTTTTTTTCGTGTAAAAAGTAAAGAGCTATGTTGATGGAGTTAATTCTAAATGCCCAATGAGGGAGGCTGGGAGCTATGAAGGTAGTAATCCTCTTCATATAAAGGATAATTTTTGTTCATTGTAAGGTGTACACTTTCTTTTGAAAGAAAAAACAATTTTTTGTTTCGTGTTTTTTTCTGCTTGTTTAAATAACATATTCAGGGTTATTTAAACTGTGACTGTCCCCCCCCCCCCCCTCAAGCCCTGACCTTACAAGATAATGTGCAACCTTTGCGCTATGCTTTGAAATGAAAATCAACTGGAAAGGGTGCTGTCCTTTTTCTATGGGGAGAGGGGCTATAAAATGCCAAAAAAGGACTTTTCAGGCAGCGTTGTCATATTTTCTCAGAGGTGGGTGAGGGGTCATTGAACAACTATTCTTTCTAAGGGAAATGGTGTTGACTTTTCTGGTAATGTTTACACTTACACTATTAAAATTACACTTGTTAGGACAGATTAAACAGCTTGTTTTTTTCCGCTAAGTAATATATAATCTTATATAGATGTTTAAATCACAATGATTTTGATTGTTTTGACTCCCTAAGCACTAAGTAGCTTTGAATCAACAATGCTGCAATCCAATTTGATTCTCTGCAATTTGAATCTTCCCGAAATTGCAATTTAGTGGTATGTTTTAAAAAGAAATATAACCTTGAAATAAAATGTGTCATCTCCCAACTGCAGCATTTGGAAGTAACATCGTTTGCACAATAAAAATAAATCTTTGCAATTCTAATCCTGGTTCCATTTTTCAAAAATAAGAGAAAGAAACTATTTATCTTGTTTTATATCGAATGTTGGCCAATTGTTAGTTTTTCTTGTCTACCTTCGTTTTGATTCAGGCGATGAAAATAAGAGACAATACTAAATCGTTAGCTTTAAGTGCTTTTTGGAATGCAAAAAGTATCAATACAGAAAGTATGGGCTGGCATATGCGGTGCTAGGCATAATAATGAAGATAATGAGGGATTTTGGAATATTGTACCTACCTTCCAGAATTGTCAAAACACAACAGCAACACTTTAAGAAATTTAAAAATAAATTTCTTGTGAATTATTGTCTCGATTTATCAGTAGTTGTACCGAACCAATCGTGCTCAAAATCCTCCTCAGGGCCATACTGTGGTGTTTCTTTTGTGGATGGTAAAGTTTTCCCCACAGTAGAGTGCAGACGGTCTTGTATCATAGTATTATCATTTCCTGTTTAGATTAAAGCTTATTCCAATAGGCAATGTAAAGAACTCCCCCTAAAAAAAAGTCCCTCCGGATCCCACCCTAAATACTAATGAAATTGATCCATTTTTGCCCCATCTTGGCTGGTCAAGCTCTCTATCACAAAGCTGACATGAAAGCTCAAATTCTGAGAATAGGACAATGATCAGTGTTGGAGCTAATGTCACCATAGAGGATAATGGCTTTCAAGAGGTCCTTTCTAGGAGCTCCAAAAAAAGGGAAAAAACGTCCCCAATCAAAAGTATTTCCCCTCCCCCTGTCCAAGTTTCTCCTTCCCAAAACTTTGGAATTTACCTCAAAATTTCTCCTAATACCCCCTTTGAAATAACAAAGATTACTACAATAAGGGTTGCAATTTTCAAAATGTTAAAATCAATGTTTTCTCTTAAGATTCACCGTGATGGATCTTTGCTAATAGCTGTCCAAGATCAGAAATCAGCAGATATAATACTTAATCTAAAATCTCTTCTGAATACCCCAATTAATTCATCTAAATGGAACCCAAAACAATCCCCAACAAAAATAGTAGTATATAATGTTCCCCTAGAAACACCAATTCAGGAGTTAAAAGAAGGGCTCTCAGATAGGGCTGGTAACACAATCCCAGTAAAAGATGTCACTCAACTGGGTAAACCCAACTCTAATGGATTAAAAACAAGTAGATCTTTCTTATTTACACTGAAGGAAAAAATTAATATCCCAGAAAAGTTATTCCTATTTGGGCAAATCAAACCGCACAAGGAATACAAGCCAAAGCCTATCCAGTGTCAGAAGTGTCTGAAACTGGGACACACAACAAATAAATGCTATGAAATTCTCCTAGCCTGTAGTAATTGTAAAGGCTCCCATCCTAAAGAGTTGACAACTTGCAACATTACTCAGCCTACATGTATCAATTGTAAAGGCCCACATAAATCCACCAATAAATCACAATGCCCTGCATATAAGAAAAGAGCACTAACACTCCATATAGCAACAGAGAAGGCCATTCCATACCCTTTTGCAGCTATGGAAGCAAATGCTGCCCAATCACACCAAATAAAACCTATATTGAAATCAAACAAAACTCCCAAGTCAGACACTCCCAATGCATCAAGTACTCCCTACAAAATACCATCCTTTAAGCCCCCTAGCTCACATCTCTATCAGAAAGAATCACCAAGCCAACACGCTTCCTGGCCTAGTGAGATGAGGTCGGCCTGGCACCCCCTCCCAACAAGAAACAAACCAGGAATTAATCCCTTAACTGACAAACTGGATGCACAACCAAACATGCAAACCCCAAATATATGCTTATTCATTCTAAACTGCAATGCATTTCAGGCCATGAATATACAACAACAACAGAAAACAAAAATCATTGCTGAATTGGCAAAAATCTACATCCCTAATCATATGCTCATTCAAGCAAAAAAAGATCTTGCTCTACTATTAACAAAGCTGAACATTGATACACCGTCATATGAAAATTAAATCAACAACACAACACATATCAATACTCCAGTGGAACGTAAGATCATTTCAGAAACTAAGCTAAATGAATTAATATCTTTTATGAATAATAATTCCATTGAAATTGCTTGCCTCCAGAAAACTCATTTAAACCAAAATCAACAAATTAAGTCTCTGGGATATACTATCCTGAGAAAGGATAGATGATCAGAGAGAAAAGGAGGTGGAGTAGCCTTAATAATTAATAATAATCTAAAATTCTGTGGCATCAACTTTCCAGATTTTGTAAATGATGTTGATGCAATTGGTATCAGTGTTTGGCTGAATAATACAAAAACTTACATAATAAGCTTTTACAACCCTAATGGCCAAACTACAGATGCCGTGGATTTCTTCAGTTATATAGATATTCATAATATGTTGAAAAATATAATTATTTGTGGAGACTTTAATGCCCACAGCCTTTTGTGGGGGAATAAACCAGTAAATAAAGCTAGTAAGTTCATTGAGCGTATGACTTCAAATAATATTGATTTAGTTGTTGCTACCCCTCCAAACCTGAATACATATTTCAACCCCAAAAGTGGCAATTTCTCTACAATTGACCTACAAATTGTGTCATTAAATATTTTGAATAAAATTTATATAAATAAAATTGATAGTCTATGTACTGACCACGTTGCCATAGTTTGCTCTCTAAATGAACCTGCTGAAACTCTATCACATACCTCCAAATATATCAACACTAAAGCAAATTGGCCTATGTTCCAAAATAAGCTAAATGATGAAATTAGAAGTTTCACCCAAAATTCATGCATTTCAAACGCAACAATTGACACACACGCTGAAATCTTGGCATCTTTACTAATAAATACAGCTAATCATGTTATCCCCAGGACAACACCCAGAAAAAATATTCCCTAAACACATTCCCAAAGCATGGTGGACAAATGAGTGCCAAAATAAATGGAGAACAAAAAAGGCAGCTAGGAGAACATTCCTAAAAAAACATCACCTACTACATATTTAAAAAAATTACAAGCAGAATCTAATCTAAAAAGGACTATAATAAATGCCAAATATAACTACTGGAATAATTTTGCAAATAATCTCTCCAGAGAAACACATGAGCCAATTATACATAAAGTTATAAGCCACATCTGTGGGGAAAAGACTTCCCCCAACCCACTCCTGTATGAGCTTATACATAATAATACCCATTACGACAATGATAATGAAAAAGCTAAGCTATTTGCCACTATTTTTGTTAATAAGCTAACATCAAACAATTGCAGCAAAACATCCCCGATTCCTATGAACCCTAGTTACCAACCTCGCCCAGGATCTGACTATATAACCAGTCCATTTTCAATCCAGGAAATGAATAATGCAATTCATCATATTAGGACCAAGACTAGCGGCAGTTATGACAATATACACCCTACATGGATAAAAAATCTCACCCCTTCATACAAACAGGAACTTCCAAATTGCTTTAATCATGCTTTGGCTTCATCTACGTTCCCCAATATCCGGAAATATTCGTCCCTCCTACCAATCCTAAAGAAAAATAAACCCAAAAATAACCCCGAGTCTTATAGGCCCATAATGATTACTCCTGTGATGGGAAAAATAATGGAGAAAATGATCTATTAGTGACTCCTGGTTTGTTGAAAAAAAATAATATGATCCCTCACATCAGGAAACATCACTCCTCAACAGATGCTTTCATATTATTAACAAATGCAGGAAATGAATGATTCTCGAAAAATAATGTCCTAGTTGCAGCTTTCCTAGATTTTGAAGGGGCATATGACAATGTAAACCACCAAATCCTCTTAAATAAACTTGCAAACCTTGGACTACCCCTCAAGCTACTATCTTTTATAAAATCGTTCATAGAACTGCGAAGTTTCACTGTTTGTGTAGGTTCAGCCTGATCACCGCAAAAGACAATAACCAAAGGCCTTCCTCAGGGAGCAGTCATCAGCTGCCTCCTCTTTGCCCTATATCTCTGGGACATGAACCTCCCCCACACGAATCTACAAAATGCTGATGATCTGGTACTATTGTCATCTGGCAACACCTTTGAGATTGCACAGTCAAAGCTGCAAAAGTCACTTTTCCAATTTGAAAAATTTTCTCAACATTCAGATTTACCCATTGCACCTACAAAGTCAAAAATAATCCAATTTCACCGAAAGCGAAACCATTTTAATGCAAGACTAACTCTAAATGGAACAACTATTCCAGAAGATAATCATATTAAATACCTAGGTCTCATGTTTGACCAAAAACTTAATTTCCACCTCCACATTTCAAACACAATAAAAAAAATGCTATAGAAAAACAAGTATACTAAAAAGACTTCTTTCCACACCCTGGGGCTGTAAGGAGAAAACCTTACTCCAGTTATATAAATCACATGTAAGACCCCATATTGACTATGGGCTCATCGTCTATGGTGCATGTGCAAAGACCCAGATGCAAAAAATTGAAACAATAAAAAACGATATAATACGTCTCATATTTGGTCTTAGGAAACCCACAAGCACCAAGTTTCTGCTTATGGAGAGTGGATTAACAACAATAAGGGAGAGACGTAGCATTCTCTTGATAAAACGTTTTACAAAAATTGAATCAAATAGCTCACACACTCTGCATAATTGGTTAAGAAATCCAGCCATGTATAGAGGCATTGCAGATGAGTATGCCAATATTCAAAAGAAGTTCCCTGTACCCGCAAAGTCTATTGTACCTACTTTCCCCAATCCCCTCCATGGAATTGGTCAATCCCCATAATAAATACTGATTTCTCAAAGTGGACTAAAGATTTAACCTCCATCGCTTTTGTCCAGAAAAAATTTGCTGAACTTAATACTATTACTTATGAAAACCATTTTCAAATCTTTGTTGATGGGTCCAAAATGAATGAGAAGGTAGCAAGTGGTGCTTTCCTTCCTCACCTGAAAATTGCAATGGGTGAGAGATTCTATAATAATGTATCTATAATGTCTGCAGAGTTAAATGGCATAATCATGGCATTAGAACACCTTATGGAAATCCAACCTCTGATTTCTAATTCCAATAAAAATTATAGTTTATTCCGACTCTTTATCAAGCCTTGAGTTGCTGTCTTCAGCTCCTCAGTATAAGTTGGATATTGACACTTATCATTGTCTTAGTATTATAGATAATCTTGCTTCAAGTGGCATAAGAACTTATCTTCAGTATATTCCTAGCCACGCTGGTATAAGTGGTAATTATCAGGTTGATGAATCCAATCCCAGCCAAGTGGGAGACCAATCCCGATTAGAAATATTTACCGATGGAGGCTATCAGATATTAATTTTAATAAGATTAATCCTATCCTTTCCCCCTTTCCCAATAAGTATCTTTCTAAAATTTATCATAGAATTCGCTCTGGAACAAATGGACTAAATTTTCTTGCATTCTCGTCTAAGTTTTCTAATTCAAATGGTTCAATTACCCTGTCCCCTCTTTGTAGGCATTGTAATATGAATAATGAAACAATTGACCACTGCCTATTTGAATGTAATATACTGACGTCTGCACAACATACCTTGCTTTGTAAACTGTTAAATCGCTTCAAACACCACAAAATCTCACTATCAGCCAAAAGCCTAGCCAACTATACCTGCACACAGAGCATAGTAATCGACATCTATCACCTTATATTTGAACTCCTTGAGTCGAAAGATCTACTGAAAGATATCTGAGAATATCTAACAAATAAGAGACAACCAAGCCAGTAGCTCTGTAGCCCACAGAGTGAAGCAAAAGGAAAAGGGCTAAATAGTATCGACTGAAAAGCCCGCCTGCTGTGAAATAGAAGAAGAATAAGAACCTTCCAAAGTATAGACAGAATGTATCTTGTAAAATATCCTATTATTTTTTCTTTTTTTTTTTTTTGGGGGGGGGGGTGAGATAACATACCAGGGTAAGATAAAGGTAAAAGAATATAGTTCAGAAAAATGAGATTAATGGTAGCTGTAAAAGAGCTGCCATATGATGGAAACTCGCAGAGATAACAGGTTGAGGCTAAGAACTACGAGTAATAACTTCCCGTTGACTGGTTTTGGAACCGACCAAAGCTCTCACGAGCCAAAATGTTTGGGGGGGGGGGAGAGAGATAGATTTTACCAACTGGCTGGTCAGTTTTACTGACTGATTTATTTGTTATTTTTATTAAAATTATTTTATTTATTTTTGACCTACCGAGACCGATCTTCTTTTGTTGATTTTACGTCATATATTTCTATCAGCCCGTTTGTCCTGATAAAAAAAAAAAAGATTGACCCATTAAAGTAGTGATGCTTCGCACCACTGTTTTATGGTATCATTTTTTTTTATCCGACTGTGTGAAAACATTGAGGGAGGGGTGGCCCCCCTTCTCTCATACGTGGTGCCCCTGTCGACAACTATAATACATGATATCAGTTCACCCCTTGAGATCGAGAACGTATCCACTAGGCCTACGTCAAAAGGTTTTCCTATCTTAAGTATTTCCCGAAGCAAGCAAGAATTAAACTAAGAGTTTTGAAAAAGTTGTTGGCTATCGTTCACTAGGGGCACATAAAAAAGTTTTCTCGTCTGAATTACCTTTTACTTGTATGGACTATGTGAATTTTCAGGAGCGAATGAGCAACCGTGCGATAATATTTCCTCGACAACTGGGAAGCTCAGGATGTTACTTTTTTTCAGTATGCTTTTAAATTGAGTTGCCTCGGTGCTTTTAAATCGAGTTCTGGTGACAAATCAGCAAAATTTTAGATTTTTCTAGATCGGAGTTCAAAATCTCGACATTAGTGTCATCTAACATGCTAAATCTAATAGTGTGATTTCCATTAAGACCTCTTGGCTTTTTGGCGACGTTTTTTCCATTTTTTCGAAAAATAGGCAAAAATTATCAGGCTCTTAGCGTTTGATGTATAATATTAAACTTAATATTACTTTGGCTGCTTAATTTCACACTTGGCGTGAATTTTCCACTGGCAGTTGTGGGGGGAGGGTGTGATTTCCGAGGGAAATACGCCAGACCCTGGTATATGTACCACGTGAGTTTGTCTCAGGATTTTTTTTTTAATTCACGGCATACTTTCCTAGAATTTGCATACCACTTTCTTTCTTTAGGTATTGTCTTTTTGTTTTTTTGCTTATTTGATTATGTTTTATTTGTTGTTGTTTTATTGTATCTGAAAGGCTTGAATTTGAATGTTGTTAACATACATACAAGAGTTGGTAAAAGAAAAATAAGATAATTATCAAGACTAACTCTATAACATGAGCACGGCAAATTAATTACAAATAGTATATGTCTTCCAGTTATAAATTCAATTCAAAAGAACTATATTCATTAGGTATTTACCATTTTAATCTTAAAAATCTAAATGTAGTTGCTATGACTGACCTTGTCTTATTTTCTTTAAGATGAAATATCCAAAATGCCGTTTGATGTATCATTGAAAACCAAATTGCTTCGACTTTATATGGACTGGGACATGTATGATAAGGCTTATGAATTTGCCAAGAGTATTGAAGAAACCAATTTGTTCCATGAGGAGTATTTGTTCCATAGTCTAGAATATTATCAGACTCTGGACCTTTTGGCTACAGTAAGTTCCGTTTAGCCTTTTTTTATAAACATTAGTATATATTAAGAGAAGATATCTAACTTTGCGCCTATAAACAAGGTATTGCAGTACATAGAACAAAAACATTCCCATAAAATATGACAAAACAAGTAATTAATTGATAAGGGCGAGTAATGAGAATACTTACCTTAGACTTAGTTCTCTCTCTCTCTCTCTCTCTCTCTCTCTCTCTCTCTCTCTCTCTCTAGGTGTTGCACAAGCGACGCGTTTTACTGTCCCCTTCTTCTAATGCTGGAGAACCCAACACCAAACATCACGAGGGAGCTCGCCATCGCTCATACAGACGATATGGCACTGATACCGCATCTGCTACTTTGAATTCTCTGAACCATCAATGGTTGCTTTGTTTTTTCACGTATGAAGGTGTTAAAAAATAAAATTAATGGAATAAAATAAAGAAGGAAAATAGTGAGAAAGAGAGTTGTCTTTTGTTTTTCAACTAATGGGGACAAATTTAGGGATACAAGCAAAGTTTTGCAGGCCTACTTATGATACTGACTGTATTCGGATTTGTCTTATTGGTATGTGAAGTACTTTTTTTAATTTTCACCAAGCCATTTTCGTTGTGTTCGTATTTGTCTTAATGGTATGTGTAATAGTTTTTTTCCAATCTTTTCCTTAACGTCAGAAAAGGCTTAATGGCAACTAAACTGAAAAGAATAGTGTGTTGTGTATTTTGGTGTTCTCAGTGAAAAATTACAAGAATATAGCCTGCTACATGTTTTTGAAGTTCCAGTGCATCTAACCACTGACGATACGATTCAATTATAGGAAAAGCATTGCCAAGTAGTGACATAATATCAGTTTTATAATAATACATAATATCATAATTCTTATTGTGCAGTGCATTATGGTACTTTTATGTCTATGGGTTTATATTAACTATATAACTAGGACATGCGTGGATTTTTTTAGAGTAGGGGGGGGGGACAATTTTGAAACAAAAAGCCGAAAATTGGCAAGGTCAGGCAATATAGGCTGTTATTGGAAAATTTAAAGATTTTGGGAAGGGTCCAGTAGAAGAGTTTAAATTTGAAATTTTTAGTATAAATTCTACTGCTGAAAAGGTAACAGCAAAAAGTTATTGAGGATAAACCTGATAAGTCATTAATCTTGAAACTAGAATTTTACTGGAAGGGTGTTATAAAATGGGAGGGCTGAGCGTTCTGGTACTTATAAGCAAGATTTCAAATTTCTATTGTTCCAGTCAGTGACGTCAATGGGGGTGGTGGTAGAGGATGGCATGTAGCCTCTCCTAGATTTCTTTTTACCCTCCACCCCCTTGAAATTCCAAATTCCTTTTTGGTTATATTCATTGAAAAATGCATTTTTTGATAACTTCATCGAAAAAAACGACAAATCCTCCCGCCTCTTAAATTTACATGAATTGACGCCATTGATTTCAGTATCACTTGATCGTCAAAATTGTGGAAAATCTTCAAAATAATGTTGTTTTTGAGCGATCGAGCTAGTAACTGTTGAATTCATTCTTATGTTGCCCAAACAGATGGTTATTAATGACAGATGCAAAAAAAATTATGTTTTTTTATGATTTGCAGTAAACGTTATGTAGTTTCTATTGGGCATGGGTTGCGCATTGCATAAAGGTTCTGCTATTACTCTGTGCATAAGCTACGTTAATCTCAAGTTTCTTTGATTACAGTATCTTCCAAAAAAGCTAAGTCAGACTGTTGGAGTTGATTATCACGTTTTCCATGTGTCTGTTGTTGAGCGACTTTGTGCATTGACGATTGTCTCAAAGCGTGATGTCACTACTAGTGAAGGAATTGTGAAAGCTAATGCTGTTATCACTCAACTTATTTTAAGGTAAGTTGACTTGACTAGTCGATTCATTACAAATAGTTCCAAAAGAATTGTCCTCTATAACGTCAAGTTGGCTGCAGTAGTTTAAAATAACGGGTATGATAGAAGGCAGAGAAGACAGGGTTTTCGCTAGCTTGGAGTTGGTTTGCTAGGTGAGTTAGAGTTTGTCTTGGCACCAGAGAAAAAAGAGGAAAAGAAAAAATGACTATGATAGCTATTTGAAGCTTGACTTCAGTAGTGACTTCACCTTGAGTATTTGAAGTCTGTGTGACTAAATATTCAATCGGACTGCCAAAGATTAGGGTCATTGTTATGATGTGAGCCTCAGATCTGCTGTAATATTCTCCTGGTGACTTTTTTTTGGTTCGATTGAAAACGATAAATACCTAGTGGCGCTAGTGTTCAGTGCTCTTTGTACTTTTTCAGTCGTTACTATGTTTTAGCGTCGTCATCTTTTATTATTTTTATTGTACGTTGAAAAGACATTCCAGGTAAACCTTTTTTTTTGAAAAATGTGAAATCGTTAATAGTTGGTCCTAATTTGAAAAAAAAAATATTTCTCAGGAGGTTATAAAAAATAATGGTAATGGGGCATATATTTTAGTGTTGGTTATTACATGTAAGGGCTATTGATTTAATAGTTTGAGAAACTGACACAATCCGGTTTGGCTGAGAGTCAGCTTATCTTTGACTGTTTGTGGATTCATGTTAATTGACTGTTCAAATCGTTCATAAATTTCATCCAAAATCATCGTTCTGAAGAGACTGACAAGGAGAATGGTGCTTAGAAATATCTTTATACCATCCAAGACCTTAGTATAGGCTGTATATTGATTCTTGGAATTTCTGTTCTCTCTCAAGTTTGTTTGAAATAGTTTTTACGCTGGAAATATACTCACAGGTGTTTGTCTGAATCTGTAACCCATGAGTTATAGTTTTTGCAAAATGTGACGGGTCTTCGTCACAGAAGGCCCAGTACTATTTCATTTACTACAGAGACCTTGTATTTTTATATTCCTAGTGCCCTTTAAATTAAACTAGGGAAGTTGGGACCAAGTTAGATTTATTTTTTTCGAATAGAATTAATGCAAATTTTCGAGGCCAGAGAACCACAAAGGGCTCAGGGAGATGATCAGAGTTCGGTCCCAAGACATAGTGATTTGGTCCAAAAGGGTGATAACCTTTGTATGCAATACCGTACCCAGGATTTTCTTTTGGAGGGGGTTTTACTCAAAAAAATTTTCGAGGGGAGGGTTACACAAAAAAAACGCATAAAAAATTTGTTTATATGCATTTTGTTACGTTTTTTACGACTCAGGCCCCCAGGGGGGGGGGGGCCCCGGCCGGCCTCCAACCCCCCCCCTCTCTCTGGGTACGGCCTTGTTTGTATTTAACGGAAATGGTTTTTAGCTTGCCGTTCTTAAAGAAAGAAGCATAACGATTGCTTTAAAGAGCATTGTTCAGTGTCTGTTAATATGAGGTCTTTGTTTCCAACTATCCATGAATATATATGAATTTTAAAAGGCACAATTTTTATCTGTCTTGCTGAATTTTATATTCAATGTTGGCCTTTATTTTTAAGATCTAATTACACTTTTGTTGCTATAATTCTGCAGTCTAAGTTACTTTTTTTTTCTTCTATTCTTTATTTCTCCAGCAAATATCATGACCAATGTAAACAAAAATTAAAGACATTTTTTTTTTTTTTTTGCTTGGATGTACAATGCAGATAAGCATAACAAATACAAGTCACAATATTCCGATTGAAAAACGATTCACTTTTGTTTTAAATATCTATGGCGCTATTTAAGGAGTTGAGTAAAGCAGGAAATATCTTCTTCCATTCCTTAAAAAAAAAATTAATGATTTCTCCTGTACTAAGCCAAATTAGTCGTATAAAAAATGAGGGAAAATTTTCGGAAAATCCAAAATTCTTTTGCTTTTCCTCTAAAAAGAGTTGCTAGATACTGCTGATAGTTTGAACGAATTCCTTTCGTCAATTGTACAGAGCCTCCTTTGCCTTTCCTTAGATATTCAGTATTGATAAGTTTTACTAAGCTTCCCTAGACTTTCTGATTAAGTTAATGCGTTGGTAACCTTTTCTAAACCTCGTGTTTAATTTTTAAAGGGATTACCTCTGCCGTGTAGCCGGGCAGACTATATAGTTGCTGGAAGCTACATTTTACGGTCGATATAAAAAAAAACGTAACAAGCGAGGATTCGATTGTGGTGTTTGGTGTAATACACACTAATGTCCTCCATCAAAACTATGAAATAATATTTTTTGCTGCTGATCAGTTAAAAAAAAGATAGCTCAGAATGTTAATTTTAGATTATAGAGACTTATGTTCTGCAATGACCACCCACAACCTTGTTACCACGTGGACACAATATATGTGATAATGTCGAAAAGCCTTGTACTTTGCCAAAAACTCTAGATTTAATTAACCATAATAAATTAGTTGATAAACTTCTGAATTAATCTCAAGCATACCTTTCTTCAATTAGAATTTTTATTTTCAAATCTAAAGAAAATCTCCGTTTTTGCAAAAAGTAAAAAAAGTGATTTCAAAGCCTAATATAATTATGAAATATTTTCATAAGACATCAAACATAAAGAGCGCATACATTACTATTAATGAAGATATGAAGCCTAAAACCCAAAGAAATTACAATGAACTATCAACAAAAACTTAAAACTAACAGATTAAGACTAATAAATGTCGCTTCTGTCCTTAAACCTCCTGACGGCTAAAGTTTCATTCATTCTTTATTAAAAACTAAATATATTTTGAACAGTTATTTTTTTTCTTTATTGAAAAAGTTAAGTTCTGTTTCTTTGTTTTCCTGGCCTCATCAAGAACTTTCAGATAAAATACTGATAATTCAGAAAATATTCCTAAGAATGTTTCTTTGCGGAGGAAAAGTCGCCTGTATCTCACTTCTTTGCAGAAGTGAGACTTACTGTTCTTTGGTGATAGGTGGGTAGACGTGAGGACATAGTTTGTTTAGCTTCTGTGTATAATAGTCTACATGAACCCCAACAAAATCACTTTCCCCTAGTCAATGGCCTTTCCACGGGCCTCGTCTCTTATATAGAAATTGTTCCCTATGTCTGCAATTTAAAACAAGCGATTTAAGCAGCCCTTTGTTTTTATAGTAGTCATTAGATGTGTATATTATCCAATTCGCTCATTGTTTTTTGAAGATTTTAACTTATTTTAGTTGGCCTTTTGCTTATTTAATCTGAGTCTAATATTTAGCCGTTATATTTTTATTTTCAAGATTATTGTTATTTAACACAGCATTCTTAGAGCTTGTAAAAGCTTTTTTGGAAAATCAGAAAATTATCCCATCTTATATTTATTGTCTATCTAAAATACATTTACTGTTTTTACTAAGCTTGAATTTCATTTTCAGGGAGGTCCAACTTTTTTTATGCGGTGGGGAGGGGGGGGGGGTGTTTTTCACAGAAAGGTTTTTATAGCCCCCTTGGAACAAATTGGTGTATTTTTCTCTCTTTTTGGGGGGGGGGGGGTTCAAACCCTCATGAAGCATCCCTCTGGATATGGCATTGGTTTCTTCTCATGTGGCTGTTTACCTTAAATTTGTTTCTTTTTAGGTTTGACATTTATTTAGATAATATAGTGAATACTTACAAAAACAACACCTCTGAACATTGGAAAGTTTTTATTACAAATATGAAAGGACAGCTCTATTACCATATGCTCTGTGTCCTTCTGTTCAGAATGAGAAATGAAATTAGTAATACAAAAGAAAATCGTAGCTTTGTGAATACACTTTTGTTGGCAGCATTTAATACTTCTCCATTTGATTTAAATGATCAGTGGATGGAGACAGAAATTAAGAGGAAGTTGTGTCTTCGATGGCACCATCAGGCGGCTGATCGTCTTGTTATAACTGGTCATATGATCCTTGCTGCTTGTGGTGGGAAAAAAGAACGATTCTTTGATTCAGTATGTTACGAGAAAAAAGAAAAGATATTCCAGTGTGTTGTTGACTGTGATCGAGCCTCCTCTGAATCTTTTTTTGTGAAAGAGTCGAATTTCGAAGCTACTAAAGATGCCTTTCCGAATATTGAGTTGATTCAGTCTTATGAAAGCTATTATCAAACGATGAATGCAACTGACCTTCAAAGGATTGTTTGGCTGGCGAAGAGGTATAAGGATATAGAAGGTGTGACAGAATTTGGTGCTTTGCCCACCGATTTTAAACTGGCAATGTTCCCCGAAGAGGAACTACCCTTTTCAACAATAAATTATAAATCCTCTCATCCAGAAAGTGTTTGTCAGCTTGATGTCGAAGCATTCATATATTGCACAGGTAATTGCTTTTTAGTACTTCGTTAAGTGAATCCTAAGGCCATGTTTCGTTTTTTTTTTTCGAGGGGGACTATATTGTCGGTTTATTAAATAATATTTATCTACTCCCCAACGTATCTGCACACATTAGGTCCTTGTGGGGGGTTGAGGGTTGGGGTATATTTTCTAGCATCAAAAATACATCTTTTTCACTGTCTTTCAATTTCGTCTAGGACTAAATCCTCCTTCTGTGTGTGTCGTAATGAACCATAGTTATTACTAACTCTATAATTCATAAAATATCCAAGATTCACAGTGCCGGATTTAAATCTTTGGCACCCCTAGGTCCAAGTGTTTTGGCGCCCCT
The DNA here is from genome assembly GCA_029168905.1 of Artemia sp. Kazakhstan ARC1039. NCBI lineage: Eukaryota > Metazoa > Arthropoda > Branchiopoda > Anostraca > Artemiidae > Artemia > Artemia sp. Kazakhstan ARC1039. Next base: position 21,909 of record JAQQPU010011905.1, read on the forward strand.
AGGCCCAAGCAATTTTTGCTTGGGCCTAAGCCAAGGGATTTCCTCGGGCCCTTGGTCCGAGGAAATCCCCAAAAATTCGGGGATAGTGGAATCCCTGAACAGAAGGCAACTAATGAGTGATGAGCCAAAAGTAACGCAAGAGAGAGGTGATATCTAACTCTCAGCTGCTATTCTTGGGAGATATCACTGTTTATAAGCGGCTACGAAATTCCTGTGTTGTTTAAAATCCCTTTTCTGTTAATAGGCAGCGCAGCAGCAGAGTGTAGCAGCTGGTGCTTTGACGATAAATCACATCAGTCCAGTTTTTGTTAAGAAAAAAAATCGCTCAGTGCTTTTTTGCGCCCTTCTGCATTGTACTACTTTAGGCTCGGGCCTACTGGACCTATGCGTAAATCCTGGTCTGAAGATTCACCTGTCTGGTCCGAGTGCCTAAAAGTCATAATTATTTTTTCTGTGATAAAAGCTCTGAAATTTTGTGTATTTGTGAGTGCATGTTGTTGTTGTGTGTGTGTTTTTTTTTTTATAGCTAAAAAATTTATTTGTAGTATTATTTATCGATTACGGGAATTTTCGCTTAACAAAGCTATAACTTATTCATTTTACTTAAGAAATTTATTGTCGTTTTGGTCACTTTAGTAGTTTAGTTTCTTTTCTATTCTTGGCGACAATTTCTTTCCCCTCTCGCTCTCTCTTACGTTGAAAAAACTGCACATTGCCACCTAGCAGAATTAAGTGCTAGTTAAACTGCGAAGTCTGCGAAGAAAAAAGAACAGGGAAACGAAAATAATAGGGTGATAATTTAAAAGCCTACTTAAAAAAGAGCGAATGACAGAAAACATTGAAAATGGTAATAATTATTATGTCTTTCGCTTACACTGAAAAATCGTAGTGCTGTCTCCCTTGACGAATCAAAATTTTTATGTAACGTGCTACTGATATTTGTTTGCTCATTTCAGTGCTTTGTGCTTGTAACAAAGTCCAAATGTCTACCAAGTATGCCCTTGCTCCTCCAAGCTTGTCAATGCCTCTCTGCACGTCTGCCCAACGTGATTGGTGGGTGGCCTTGGTTCGTCTAGTGAAGAATGAAGCATGCAAAAAGGTTGGCGAGTATAAGCGAATCCTTCAGAGAGGCATCGAAGCTGTTCGCCTGATTGGCTTTGTTAGAATGTCTTCAGCGCTTATTGTTCAACTTGCCAAGATTTTTTCAGAAAAGGTAATGTCTTAAACAGTTCCCTTTTTTTNTTTTTTTGTATATTTTGTTCCTCGGAAAGTTATTTTATATAGTTAATATTTTATTTCTTTTTCTGGATTTAAAGTAGAGACTTCCATGCTAAAGTAAACGAGGTAAAATCCAAAAAAAAATACTACTACTAGTAATGACTCACTGCAGCACCAAGCCCCCCGAAGCCAATACAGCTACGCGCGCCCCTTCTCTATCCAAATCCACTCAAAGCCTCCCCCTTTAAAAACTCCCAATAAGTTTCAATTTCCATTAAGTCCTTCCTTGTGACCTCCCACCTTATTCAGGGACGACCTCCTTTCCGTTTGGCCCTAGGCGGTTGGCCAAAAAGGACAATCTTCGGTAATCTCTGATCGTTCATTCGCAGAACGTGTCCTAGCAATTTCAATCTTTCTCTCATTATAAACATAGAAAACGAGATAGAATCACATTTGCGTCCAGATTACTGTTTGAAGTACGGTCAGTCATACTCGTACTGTAAAGGATGCATCGACAATTCCTCTTGAAAACATCTCAATCGTCGTTTTCGGGACATTCAGGTTTCAGCACCTTACTTGATCACTGTTGCTTCAGATATTCTTATCTTGGTTCGCGGACTTATCTTCCTGTTCTTCCAAAAAATTTTCAACTGTACAAAAAATACTCTGGGCCATTCTACTTTTAACATCTTCACTGCGTCCGCCATCTTTACTAATAATACTACCCTGGTAAGTGAAGCTATCAACTTGGTCGATCTTCTCATTTTCCAACATTACCTCTTCACCTTCACTAATTTCCAGTCTAAGTGACTTGGTCATCCAAAATCCATGAAAAGCTCTTAAAATATGAGTGTCATTTTCTTTTCGATTTTTTTTCCAAAATACCCAAAAAGCTACATATCAAAATCAAGGGGTAGTAGTCCCTTTCCCTACCACCGCCCCCTGAAATGGATGTGACACGGCCTTACAACATCTAATCTTTGCATTGTTTTTAATTATAAGTAACTTAGGATATTGTATTTTTTATTTTTTCTCCTTTCCTCTGTAATTAGGTATAGAGCCTTGAAGATTTATCATAATATTCCTTAAGTTTAGCGAATGAATTCTGGATACTTCTTTAAACGCATGATATTTGTTTCTTTAGAGGATTGCATTCTTATTTTACGAAGGCAGATTTTTCCGGAATGCATTTCAGCAGGGATTCCTTGGAAAAGGTTTAATTTTGAATAATAGCTTTTTTGACTGCACTTGTCGTTAATTTTACTATTAGGAATATCCTAAAATATTCTCGATGGTGTGTTTGGGTTTTTATCATTCAGTACAGGACTCCGATGTACATTCCCAGTGACTATGCTACCAATCATCAGAATACTAACATAATTATCCTTCAAAAACCATAATATTCGTAAGAAAATTTTCGATATATTTCAATTATCAAAACCTCGTTCAGTAGATAAAGTACTCAAATGTTTAATCATTTCACATTGTAAGCTCAATCTGAAACACAAACGCGTTGTTTATTCAGGTTCTTCTTCTTCTTCTATTTAACAGCAGGCGGGCTTTTCAGTGATACTATTTAGCCCTTTTCCTTTTGCTTCACTATGTGGGCTACAGAGCTACTGGCTTGATTGCCTCATGATTATTAAATATTTTCAGATTTCTTTCAGTAGATCTTTCGACTCTAGGAGTTCAATTATGAGTTGATAGATGTCGATTTCGATGCTCTGTGTGCAGGTATAGTTGGTTAGGCTCTTGGCTGATAGTGAGATTTTGTGGTGTTTGAAGCATTTTAACAGTTTGCAAAGCAAGGTATGTTGTGCAGACGTCAGCATATTACATTCAAATAGGCAATGGTCAGTTGTTTCATTATTCATATTACAATGCCTACAAAGAGGGGAGAGGGTAATTGAACCATTTGAATTAGAAAACTTAGACGAGAATGCAAGAAAATTTAGTCCATTTGTTCCAGAGCGAATTCTATGATAAATTTTAGAAAGATACTTATTGGGAAAGGGGGAAAGGATAGGATTAATCTTATTAAAATTAATATCTGATAGCCTCCATCGGTAAATATCTCTAATCGGGATTGGTCTCCCACTTGGCTGGTCAATATTTATAGCATTTTTTGCTATTTCATCAACCTAATGATTACCACTTATGCCAGAGTGGCTAGGAATATACTGAAAATAAGTTTTTATGCCACTTGATGCAAGATTATCTATAATACTGAGACAATGATAAGTGTCAATGTCCAACTTATACTGAGGAGCTGAGGTCAGCAGCTCAAGGCTGGATAAAGAGTCGGAATATACAATAATATTATTTGAATTTGCAATCAAAGGTTGCTTTTCCTTAATGTGTTCTAATGCCATGATTATGGCATTTAACTCAGCAGACATTATAGATAAATTATTATATAATCTCTCGCCCATTGCAATTTTCAGTTGAGGAAGGAAAGCACCACTTGCTACCTTCTCATTCATTTTTGACCCATCAACAAATATTTGGAAGTGATTTTTATAGGTAATTGTATTAAGTTCAGCAAATTTTTTCTGGACAAAAGCGATGGGGGTTAAATCTTTAGTCCACTTTGAGAAATCAGTATTTATTATGGGACTTGACCAATTCCATGGAGGGGATTGGGGGAAAGTGGGTGCAATAGACTTTGCTGGTACGGGGAACTTCTTCTGAATGTTGGCATACTCATCTGCAATGCCTCTATACATGGCTGGATTTCTTAACCAATTATGTAGGGTGTGTGAGCTATTTGATTCAATTTTTGTAAGATGTTTTGTCAAGAAAAAGCTACGTCTCTCCCTTATTGTTGTTAATCAACTCTCCATAAGCAGAAAATTGGTGCTTGTGGGTTTCCTAAGACCAAATATCTGACGTATTATATCATTTTGTCTTGTTTCAATTTTTTGCATCTGGGTCTTTGCACATGCACCATATACGATGAGCCCATAGTCAATATGGGGTCTTATATGTGATTTATAAAACTGAAGTAAGGTTTTCTCCTTACACCTCCAGGGTGTCGAAAGAAGTCTTTTTAGTATATTTGTTTTTCTATAGCATTTTTTATTGTGTTTGAAATGTGGAGGTGGAAATTAAGTTTTTGATCAAGTATGAGACCTAGGTAAATAATATGATTATCTTCTGGAATAGTTGTTTTATTTAGAGTTAGTTTTGCATTAACATGGTTTCACTTCCGGTGAAATTGGATTATTTTTGACTTGGTAGGTGCAATGGGTAAATCTGAATGTTGAAAGAATTTTTCAAATTCGAAAAGTGACTTTTGCAGATTTGACTGTGCTATTTTAAAGGTGTTGCCAGATGACCATAGCACCAGATCGTCAGCATATTGTAGATTCGTGTGGGGTAGGTTCATGTCCCAGAGATATAGGGCAAACAGGAGGCAACTGAGGACTGCTCCCTGAGGTAGGCCTTTCGTTGCTGTCTTTTGGGGTGAAGAGGCTGAACCAACACAAACAATGAAACTTCGCACTTCTATGAAGGATTTTATAAAGGATACTAGCTTGGGGGGTAGTCCAAGGTTTGTAAGTTTGTTTAAAAGGATTCGGTGGTTCACACTGTCATATGCCCCTTCAAAATCTAGGAAAGCTGGAACTAGGAAATTATTTTTTTAGAATGATTCATTTATTGCATTTGTTAGCAAAATGAAAGCATCTACTGAGGAGTGATGTTTCCTGAATCCAGTTTGAGTGTGAGGGATCATATTATTTTTTTCAAAAAACCAGAGGAGTCTGTGATAGATCACTTTCTCCATTATTTTCCCCGTCACAGGAGTAATCATTATGGGCCTATAGGACTCAGGGTTCTCTTTGGGTTTATTTTTCTTTA
>JAQQPU010011907.1:0-26985 GCA_029168905.1 Artemia sp. Kazakhstan ARC1039
ATATATATATATATATATATATATATATTCTGTAACGAAAATTCCACAACGAAGAATTGTCTAATGGGGCTCTTATTGGAACCCTAGGAATTTTAACCAAGGGAGCGGCTCAGCGAAAATGTTTTCTTGGTTGGGGGAAAGTTGTGTAGAAAGAAAAAATCTTGCCAAAAACTGTTAAATGTTTCTTAAAATTTGTCTAAGCAATAGAAAATCAGAAACATCTCACTCTGTTTGTATTTGTAGTTTTTCAGGGACGGGGGATATGGTTGAGGTTATTGGTGATGAAGCAAAATATGCTACATATTCAAACTTTTTAATCATGAGAAAATATAGACGGCCACAATATAAAAGCCACAAATCATTATAGAGGCCAACTTTGTAACAGAAACGGTACAAGTGACTGTGTCTCTCTTTGATTTATCAGTAGCTAATCTGAAGCGTTTCTTTATCTCTGCTTCAAATACCTAAAACAGCAGAGTCTATGGCACCCCTCTCTTAATCGTATATGCTTGGTATGTAGTAAATGAATCAATGGATATCAGATTTTCAGAATTAGATGAATATCTGATAAGAAGCAGTCAGATATCCTCCTTATTAATTGTTCCTCCATTTCAGGTTCAATTCGATATGCGATAAGAGGATTTCTGTATTTTTTTTTTGTATTACTAGATAAGACGTTTATTAAAAAAAAAAAAAACTACTCAATAAAACGCTTAAACCTCCTTAAGCTTTCGCTTGCTTGGGGTAACCTCTTAAACATAGGAACAAAATTTAGAAAAGGGAACAAAAAAAAAGAAAGAGAAAAAATTCTGCAATTGCGCTGATAACTGATCATTCAGGTATTTAAACATAGGTATTATGGGTTCAGGTATCTATATCTTCAATGAAGATTTACTCCGATTTTTTTTCAAGTTTTTCAAGTGTTGGATATGATCTTCTGCATCGATTGCAGAATTACTGTTAGACCAACCCTCATAATATACATTTTCTTGTGAATAACTGCTTTTACCATTTCAAACTATGTGAACAGTTTTCATAATTGTAGGGAATCAGATCACAAACACAAATGATGCACAAAACATGAAATAACCCATTTCGACGATTTTCGCAGAGTTTTTTGCTTTTGTAATTAAAGTGTAATAATGAATATAATTTTTTTTTAGTTTAATTTCAAAGTGCCCTAACAAGTAAAAAACAATTTTTTTTTCGACATTCTATGAATATAACTGAAAATAAGAGGTACAAAACAGGTTGGATTTTACATTACTTAGGTATCAAATTATCTGAGTTATGAATGTATAAATAAAAAGAAAGTCAGTGAGTCAAGGAAGAAGACTTGAAAAGATCCACAACTACTACTACTACTACCAACAGCTCACTGCCGCACCAAGCCGCCTGAGGCCAACACAGCTACCGTGTTCCTTCTTCATCCCAATCTATTTTAAGATTTCCTCTTTACTGCCTCCCAACAAGTTCCCATTTCTCTTAAATCTTTCCTTACGTCATCCTCCCACCCCAACCGGGGACGACCTGTTTTTTGTTTGGCCCTAGACGGGTGGTCGGTTGAGTTGAGGAAAACCAGCTAAGAAGTGAAGAGCCCTTCAGCCACCTTTTAAAATTATTATGGTTGTTTTCAGAGATGAAAACAATCAGGGATGATTTTTTTTTTTTTTCAGAGACGACTTCGATGCTATCGAAAGAGTGGCATACGAGTTTTGCCAAGACAAGGCTGGGCAAGGGGTAATATATGCTGAAGCACACTACTCACCTCAACTGCTTCTTTCTGAAATTAAACGCTTCAATGAAGAAGAACTGAACAAAGTGGTTGAATCTGTTAATAAGGGATTTGCGAGAGGAAAAAAAGATTTTGGAATAAATGTTAAGACAATTTTGGCATGCATTAGAGGAATAAAAGGTAGATGATACAAAAATTGTTTGTGGTTTTTCCAAGTGTAACCAAGATTTTAGGAGACAGTTCAAAAGCTTGTTTTAGCCTCACTGGGAAAAACATTGTAATTACATAAGAAAGAAACAAATTGTAATTACGTAAGATTTTCAAACTTTATGCTTGACCCTGAATTCTCAAAACCTTCAAAATTCATTCATTTCGGTAAAATTTTTATTTAGGATACTCAAATCATCTGCATAATTTGCACCTAGTATACTTTTACCTTCCTATCTAATATAATGTTCCATAGCCTTTGCCTTGTTCCTTAGTACAAAGCTCATCAAAATAAACTATATAACCGGGGATAGGACACATCCCTGGTTAACCCCTGATTACACGCTGAACAAACTGTTCACCTGACTTCCTACCTTAATCGCAGCAATAGTATTCTCGTAAATCCGTTTAATGTAGTCACCTGTTATATCATTAAAAATGATGCCAAGAAATATTTACAATAATCAAGTTTCTACAAGAAGAGGGAACTTACGTAAAAAATAATCCACTTTATTTTTTAACTTTGGTGAAATATTGCATTCTTCTACTAATTTTATGGCCTTCTTCTTAAAAATAACTGCTAAAATTAAAATTTTCAGAATAAGCTACTGTACCTTTATTTGTTGTATTTAGTACTTCACAATTGCTATTAGCCATCATAGGCAGCGCATAGCCATTTTGTTCAACGTAGTAAATTTTTTTAGAAATTAGGTCTTTGAGGATGATAACCCCCTCAGAACCCTAGGGGCAATGGTTGTAGTTATGTCCTGGGGGCATATAAGGTTTATATAGATAGTGACGTTGTAGAAACTTCAAAAAGAGCTCATTCGATTGAATATTAGAAGGGCTTGTGCCCTTTTTAATGGTCGAAAGTGATTGGAGTATAACTAACACCCCTCTCACACCCACCATTTCCCAAAACACCTCAAATCAAAATTTTGAGACGGCCATTTTGTTTGACGTAGTTAAAAAGTCTGGAAATTATGTTTTTGAGGATGACACTCCCCCCAGAGCCCTCAGGGCAAGGGTTGTGAGTTATGCCTTGGGGGCATATAAGTTTTTTTTTTATAGAAAGCGTTGTCGTAGAAACTTCAAAAAGGAATCATTTGATTGGAAATTGAAACGGCAAGTGCCCTTTTTAATAGTCGAAAGAGATTGGAGGGCAACTAACCCCCCTCTCACGCCCACCTTTTCCCCAAACACATCCAATCAAAATTTTGAGATAGGCATTTTGTTCAACGTAGTTGAAAGTTCTGGAAATTAGGTCTTTGGGGATTAAAACCCCCCACAGCCCTCAGGACAAGGGTTGTAAGTTATGCCCTGGGGTCATATAATGTTTTTTTTTTATAGAAAGTGTTGTCGTAGGAACTTAAAAATGGGCTCATTTATTGGAAATTGAAATGGCTAGTGCCCTTTTTAATAGTCAAAAGTGATTGGAAGGCAACTAACACCCCTTCCACGCCCACCATTTATCCAAGCACTTCTAATCAAAATTTTGAGATAGTCATTTTTTTCAAAGTAGTTGAAAGGTCCGGAAATTATATCTAAGAGGATGATACTCCCCCCACAGCCCTCAGGGTAAGGGTTGTAAGTTATGCACGGGGGGCATATAAGGTTTATATAGATAGTGATGTTGAAGAAACTTCAAAAAGGGCTCATTCGATTGGATATTAGAAGGGCTTGTGCCCTTTTTAATAGGCGAAAGTGATTGGAGTATAAATAACACCCCTCTCACACCCACCATTTCCCCAAACACATCAAATCAAAATTTTCAGATAGCCATTTTGTTCGACGTAGTTAAAAAGTCTAGAAATTATGTTTTTGAGGATGATACTCCCCCCACAGCCCTCAGGGCAAGGGTTGTAAATTATGCCCTTGGGGCATATAAGGTTTTTTTTTATAGAAAGCGTTGTCGTAGAAACTTCAAAAAGGAATCACTCGATTAGAAATTGAAACGGCTAGTGCCCTTTTCAATACTCGAAAGTGATTGGATGGCAAGTAACCCCCCTCTCACGCCCACCATTTCCCCAAACACATCCAACAAAATTTTGAGATAGCCATTATGTTCAATGTAGTTTAAAGGTCCGGAAATTATGTCTTTGAGGATGAGAACCTCCTCACAGCACTAAGGTCAAGGGTTGTAAGCTATGCCCTCGGGCATATAAGGTTTTTATAGAACGCGTTGTCGTAGAAACTTCAAAAAGGGCTCATTCGATTGGAAATTGAAAGGGCTAGTGCCCTTTTTAATTGTCCGAAGTTATTGGAGGGCAACTAACCCCCCTCTCACGCCCACCATTTTCCCAAACACATCCAGTCAAAATTTTGAGATAGAAATTTTCTTCAACTTAGTTGAAAGTTCTGGAAATTAGGTCTTTGAGGATGAAAACCCCCCCCCCCTCCAGCCTTCAGTGCAAGGGTTGTAAGTTATGCCCTGTCGGCATATAAGGTTTTTATTGAAAGCGTTGTTGTAGAAACTTCAAAAGGGCTCATTCGATTGGAAATTGAAAGGTCTAGTGCCTTTTTTAATAGTTGAAAATGATTGGAGAGCAACTAACGCCCCTCTCACGCCCACCATTCTCCCAAACACATCCAATCAAAATTTTGAGATAGCCATTGTGTTTAACGTAGTTGAAAGTTCTGGAAATTAGGTCTTTGAGGATGACAACCCCCTCACAGCCCTCAGGGCAAGGGTTGTAATTTATGCCCTGGAGGCATATAAGGTGTTTATAGAAAGCATTGTCGTAGAAACTCAAAAAGGGCTTATTCGATAGGAAATTGAATGAGCTAGTGCCCTTTTTAATAGCCGAAGTGATTGGAAGGCTTGAAATTTTTATAGTAAAGATCGATGTGGGTACAATGTATTATTATTTTTTCCTTTATCGAAGGAGCTGTCAACTTCGTATCGTAGGAGTTGTCTTAGGAACTTCGAAAAGGGCTCATTCGATTGAAAATAGAAAGGGCTAATGCCCTTTTTAATAGTCGAAAATGATTGGAGGGCAACTAGTCCGCCTCCCAAGCCCACCCTCCCATTTGCCCATTATGTTTAAAAACTAAAGATTGAATCAAAATGCACTGTGTTAATGCTAATTCCCAATAAGACATCTCAGCAGTATCCCAAGAACAACTGAGGGTATTATGTTCAAACTTTCGGGCTACCTCTGCTCTTAAAATTCAACCAAATCAAAATAGCGTAAGTGTATCCAAGCTATCAAAGAGAGTAAACTGATTCTTTTTGCGAATAGTATCAAGTTTTCGATTTCAGGTCAACTATAGGAGGTACCGCGGATGCTGGCACAGGGTGATCCCTCTATCTTCTCGATCGCTATCCCTAAGAAGTAGGTAATGATCCCAATCACTGCATCACTAAGCTAGACGAGTGTCTTGCACCTGACCCGAAGAAAAAGTAAACAGCCCAGCTAGAATCAAACTTTCACTGCGACCCGCAAAAGTGACAGACCACCTGCACCGGTCTACGAAAATATAAAAACACATCCGAATGATTAAATAAGGACAATTATACCCCTATTTGTGTCCGGATTATCAAAAGGGTGTATGTTGTTAAAAATTGCTGAAAATTTTTCTCCAGCATACAAATAGCAGGCCAAACTATAAAGTCTTAAAAAAAACGAAAAGATTGAAAGAATTATTTTCTTTTTCCCTGAAAAGACTTTGTCAATATAAAACGAACAGAAATTAATTTAAAAAAGTTTCGCACAAAAATAAGTTTTTCAAAGAAAAGTAAAGAACTCTATTAAACCAAAAATGAGCAAAAACAAAATCAAATAATCTACCAAGCGTGAAACTACCACAAATCAGCATCGATAAATAAATGATACCCAAAACGAACAGAAATTACAATAAATAACCGACTCAAGCTCAAAACGAGCAGAAATTAACATGAGTAGGGCTCAAAACCCCTATGCCTTCCTAAGGGCAGAACGGAATTTGTACTTTACTGACAAAAATACAAATGAATGTACATTGTCAGTTGAATATTTATATACTGATATTTAGTAATCAAAATGTTAATATTATTTGATTTATTAAAGTTATAAAAGTAAAAACATTTATATTTTTTTCAGTAAAGTGCAAATTTTGTTCTGGCCTTGGGAAGGCATAGGGGTTTTGAGCCCTACTCATGTTAATTTCTGTTCGTTTTGAGTTTGAGTCGGTTATTTATTGTAATTTCTGTTCGTTTTGGGTATCATTTATTTATCGATGCTGATTTGTGGTAGTTTCACGCTTGGTAGATTATTTGATTTTGTTTTTGCTCATTTTTGGTTTAATAGAGTTATTTACTTTTCGTTGAAAAACTTATTTTGTGGAAATTTTTTTTTAATTAATCTGAAATAAAAAATTGCGAAAAAAACATTTTCCAGCTAATTAAGAAAGTCGAATTCAACAGAATTTTGCTGCAGACGTATGAAGACAGGTGTACTAAGGTCAAGGAGATCTCTTAGGCACTGTCGGCGTTATATCACCCTACATAAACTGATTACATTCAGCAAGTTAGATTTGAATTAGACCCAAGCTAAATAACGCAAAGGGACAAAGTAAAGCGCACGAAAGAAACAACCAATGCAACAAAGAAAAATCAACCTCATTTTAATAACTGGATCTTAAATTCATTTCAAGTCCTTGCAGACCTCACCCTGATATTATGTTTATCAGGAATCTGATTGTAAACGGAAATGAATGGATGCATAATAGCCATTTTATTTTTGTATATATGGAATTTTTTATACTATGACTATAACTTCCGTTGAAGACCCCATAGATTCCATAATCTAATTTTCAAAAAGTAAAATCTCCTTATATGTCGCTCTGGCAACGTAGTGTTAAAATATTTAAACGTAAAAAGGGGATAGTTTAATGCTTTATTGCTTCGGCAACATTATGAAGAGAACGACAAGAATAGAAATGATTTACACCCTATTTTGATTTATACCTTTCTTCCGAGAAATTTATAGCCATATCGTTTAAAAACTTGGGATTGTAAAAAGTGGCAAAAATGTTTAAAAATTTCGAATTTCTGGAAAGTGACGCTGCATCGATCGTTAAAGCCGAACATAGATGATAACTAAGGATATAATTAAAGATAAGAGAAATATGAATTTCAAAATGTTATCAGCAAATTACATATATCAGACCACCCCCTCTTTTACCTTCTATAATCACTAAGATCGTTGTAAAAACTAAAAATTTATCTTAAATAACGATTTCCCGTATTTTCCGTTTGACCCTTGAAAACCTGCTCAAAACTGATGTCAAAAATGAAAGATTGTTTAATTAATTAGTTTTGTTTTATAAATATTAGGTGCTTCTTCACTCCCAATTACATATACTCTTCGTTCTCTCACAAACAGTCCAGATAATTGCGCCATCGTATTAGATTAGGTTGTTTTAACCAGTATAAGACTTAAATAAAGGTTAAATAAGCATCCCGTACAGATATAAACTTGCTTGTCTTGTGGCCCTGAACAATAGGAAATAATACATAAGAATCTCAAAAGAGCAGAAGAAAAAAACAACAGCAAACAAGGAGAAGAATTAACCATATTATATTGACTACTGTAATTCTTATTATTTAGGGTGGTCAACTGACGTTCTGAGATTGTGCAAAAAATACAAGAACGAAGGGGTTGTTGGCATTGATATAGCTGGAACTGCCAAAAAGGAACCTGGGATGTCTGAAGGTACTGCTACTATTTTTCTAGCATAGTTTGTTTACTTTTGATTAAGTATACTCAGTTAATCAAACAATTCATCAAAGTGCACTTCATCGCTTAAGCTAACAATAATATCTTTTATACTGGAACAGTTGCCAGTCGTGTGTGTACAGGTTTTTCCAAGGAGGACAAGCACATAAATTTTTTTTCAAGAGTTGCGGGGGGAACCTTTGAAAAGTACCTTTTTTTCAGAAATATCGTATTTTCCCCTGAGACTATGAAATTCTGCACTTATTGTATATTCTGTCTTTTAAATTGATATGGGGGGGGGGGGGGTGTAACACGAGTTCCATTACATAGGTAGATTGTGCAAGGATTATTCACAGAGCAAATTGTATTTTGGATTTGAAAAAATGTTAACGATTTTTATATAGATTTGCAAGCTCGAAAGTTCTACTTTTGAAACTGCAATTCAACATCTTCCTGTTCAAATTCAAACACTCTTCACTATGATAAACCAAAATTTTTGACAACCTCCTGATAGAATTACACTGCTTGAGACTCCTCACTTAATTTTGACATGTAGACGGAATAGTAGGGCTTATCATTGCTGTTTTCTGTCCGGGTGTTCTCCTAACTTTCATCTCTTTCTTTTTCACGTAACACACGTGGTTTTTATCTGTTTTCGATGTTCGTTTTTTTATTCCAAAATGTAAGTTACTTTCAGTACATTCTTCATAATGTCTAGAAAACGTATTCCTGTCCAGCGCCTTCTTGAGTTTTTAAATATTTGTCACAGTTTGAAGAATGAAAATATTCTTAGAGATTTTTCGATTATATTTAAAAATTATTCCAGGTGAACTGCATTTGTTTGATGAAGACGTGATGGTATTTAGAACCACCAAAGAGGATGGGATACATCGTACAGTCCATGCGGGAGAATGTGGTGGTCCAGATGAGGTCCAAAAGGTATAATACTCGCCCTCGAACTCGGATTTCATTTCTTTTATCAATACTTAGCTATTCAGCTTTTATTTAGGATTGGTGAGATAGATTTGAAAAAAATACTGTACACATATAGTTCCCAACTTACAAAGCACTGACACCAGCCAATATCTGTCAATAAAATTTGTGCTATCTGACATCATGTGAATAATTTTTGGTTCAACATAAAAAGATTTGTTCATCTTTTCTTGGTTCGAATGATACCTTTTTCACCAAGTCAATGAAGGGTACGCTGTCGATGCAGGTCCATTTTACGGCCCTTTTTGAACGTGAAGTACACACAATGAATACAAACAACAAAGTAGAAACAACAGGGAATTTTTTCTTAAGACTGTGGAACTATCTTAAGACAGTGAAACTCAGACCCACGTGACCAAATTGACGACTAGATTTCTGCTGCGGCTGAGAATACTACACCTGCCCCCGATGACACTGAATTTAGAGTAGAAGAAAGTAAAACAGCAGCACGAAAGCTGAAGAACAACAAAGCGCCGGTAGTATGTGGCCTGACATCAGAACTCCTTAAAATGGCGATCCATCCATGACTCTCTAGATACAAGTGCTGTTTAATACTGTGTCGCGCTCTGAAATGATACCATCAGACTGGAAGACAGGCTTACTTGTGCCAGTCTACAAGAGGGAAGGAAGTGAAGGAGAATATAATAACTGTCGTGGAATAACTCTGCTCTCGGTACCCGGCAAACTCTTCGCCACGCTGCTCTTTAAGCGGGCAATAAAGTACCTCCATCCCCTTCGTCGCCACCAGCAAGCTGGATTCATGCTGGGTAGATCCACTACTGAGCACATCCATACAATTTGAAAGCTGATTGAGAATACTCCAGAATATAAAAGGAAGGCATGCATTGCCTTCGTCGATTTTCAATCTGCTTTCGACACTGCCGACAGACAGTCACTGTGGTTGATCCTTCAATCTGCTGGTGTACCTAAGAAAATTGTCAATCTGTTCGGAGAACTATACAATAAGACCGAAAGTGCTGTCATTGTAAATGGCCAGCTCTCATCACATTTTCAAATTAGAAACGGTGTTCGGCAAGGCTGCGCTGCTGCTCTCGAACTCTTCAACTGTGTATTGACCCATGTTCTCAACAAAACACTGCTGGCGCGTCCGTTTGGCATCGATTTTGCTAGAAGAGTTTTGTCAGATGTCGACTTTGCTGACGATGTTGCATTAGTATGCGAAAATCTCACTGACATCAAAACTGCCCTGGAAATGCTAGCATCTGCTGCAGGAAAACATGGTTTAAATGTAAACTGGCCAAGACCAAAATACTACCTGTGGACAAGACGCTATGCTGCCCTCTGACAACTATAAAAGTATGTGGCCAAGATGCTGAGATAGTCAAGCAGTCCACCTACCTTGGTTTAATTGTTTTCTTAAACGGATATCTAGATGCAGAGATATCAGTAAGGGTGGCAAAGGCGAATGCTGTTTCCGGCCACCTACTGAGAACAATATTGCACAAACCCCAGATCAGCCGTCTCACGAAAACTCGTATCTACTCTTCCTTGGTAGCAAGTGTCGTGATGTACTCGTCAGATACTTGGCCTTTGACGCGGTCGCAGATGATGAAGGTAGATATTGTCCAGACAAAACACCTCTACAAAACTGAACACGTTATGTTGCTCGACAGGGAAACATGGATACCCGCCGTTCCTTTAAATTACCACCCCTGTCCGAACAACTTGAGTCCCGCTCGCTGCGTTGGTATGGTCATTTACTTCGCCTACCCACTGAAACACCTGCCCGACTTATATTTGACTTCGATCCAAGTGCAAACGGCTGGAAACGCCCCAGATGTAGACCACGTATGAGATGAGCGGATTTCATCCGCGATCGACTCACAGCCTGGGGCATTGACCACAGCGAAGCTCCTACCCTCGCCCAAAACAAACCATTCTGGGGACGACTAACGGCGCTGACGTTTGGTTCTCTCTACGCTGGCGACACTGCCGAGCAAGAGCTTTAAGTCAAGCAAGTCAAGACAGTGGAACCTTAACCCTAAAGGAATATTTTATTTTGACCCTATATCCAAGGGCCGTTTTCAGCAAAAACAAATGAAATATAAAAAAAAACTCGCCTTAAAATACCACCATTAAAACTAAAATATTTTTAAAATAGTTCTAGCATCGTTACTTTAGGGAAGTTCAACCAGGGCTGGTGCATCCAGTGAGATGAAAAAAGACAATTCATTTGCCGATTTTTTTTTTTTTTTTTGTGTGTGTGTGTGTGTGTTTGTCAAACACATCTTTTAACTCCCGTCAATCAACTAGTGAATCCAATTTTGTCCATTTTTACTAGTTGATCATTTGTTTATCTACAAAGACCAGCCAGAAGGTGTATGTTTAACTCGTCTCTGTGGGAAAAATAATAATGTTCATTAAATTTAGCATTGGATCTCTCGCTACCACTTAAGAAAAGGTCAAAATATTTTTTTCTCCAGTAAATTCATGAACTGACAAACAATATTTGTTAATTTGTTTTGTGCACCATTAAGCAAATTGTCTGATGCAAAATAAGGTGATATTTCAGATTCTCTCTAGTAAATTTAAGCAGTGTCGTGGCGATATCTGCTTAAATCTAGATTTTGTGATTCTTAGCTAATTGGATTCTCAGGGCAAAAATTGAAGATGTCCTTTGGCAGAAAGAAAAGTGAAAAATTCGTTAAGTCCGTCTTTAGCAGGTAAGAACGTCTAGGACGATCAGGAAAAAAATAGTTTTTTTTTCTTTTGGCTGATCAATATTTTCAAACTGAATAGTTTGGCTTTGTGTTTGTTTTGTGTTCTCATGTCTTTATTCCACGTGTTTTATTATTTTTAGCTAAAACTCTTCTAACCTTCATCATTAGACTGTTTTTTGTATTAAAGAACCATTGACATGCTAATCTTCTTTTTTACTACTGTCGTCGGGATAACAAGCAAAAAAAAATTAAGTCTAATTTTTACTAATAAATATAGAAATCTCATAGTGAAACACAGATATTCATGAATTATGGACGCATCAAATATGGTATAGTTTATCATAGATGATTCATTTCAAGTGTGATTCAAAACAGTGGACCAAATTGAGGACCCAAAAAAGCCAAGGTCTTGCATAAAGAACAAATTAACTATGAAATATACGAAGAAAAAGATGAACATATTCGATTTTTTTTACTTCAGATTCGAGACATTTACAAATTTAACATTTAAGGCCCAAGTGGGACACGCTAAACATGGCCCTCTTTATAGTTTGAATTGTTTATAATCTATGCTCTTCTATGATTATTTTTGTGTAGTTTGTTGACTGAGAAACGGTGAGGATAGATAATCCTGCTTACCATCTTTTTAATTCTTCTTGATGAGTTGTAAGTCTTTTGGTATCTAATAAAGTCATATATTGGTATCTTGTAAAGTAAAGTACGCCCCTCCTCCTCCACCAGTATGGCTAGATGTTTTCACAATTTTTATATTATTTTCTTTGTTTCTTATATTTTCATTTAATTTGCCATTTTTCAAATGGTTGTTTTTTTCTTCCATTGAAATCTTGGCCCTCCCTCAAATAATTTTAGTTTATAAATTTGAAACTTACTATTAGTTAGCTCAAGATAACAGTCATCGATTTGACATATTTCATAAGTAATGTTCTGTTAATATACCAGTTAAAATATATGGCTGGGTCCAAATTTTGAAACAAAAGAATAATTTAGTTAATTATAATTCATATTTACAATTAGTTTTTACTTGCGTGCTAATATTCATCGCACATCAAGGAGTTATCCTTGGATAACTCACGTAGGAGAACCTAACATATACGTAAGAGAACTTATTTGAGACCTTGATAATTTTGGATTTCTAATAAAAGCGATTTTTACGTTTTTAATACATCACGAAACTGCTAGCGCATCTATTTTTACTTGCTTTGAAATCAAAACTCCATTTGCAGAAAACAGCCTAAATAGGCTATACAAGATAAAAAAAAAGCTCTGGGCAAAAAAAAAAACATATCAGTAATATACAGCAATATACAGACAGTTCTTTTTACTATCAGATATCTTTGCACTTTGACAGTTCTTTCTATCATAATAGATCTCAATACGACAGAAATAGATACACGATCTTTAATTTTTACTTTTAAATAATCCTAAGCATCGCCAGTCCTCAACTGCAGGCCTAGTCGTTTTATATAACCTAAAATCATGGTCAGATATTTAATGATTAATTTATTTTTTTTTAAATACGAAATTGACAGATATGATTATGCACGGAACCGAATATTGTACCTTATAGGTCCTAATAATACTTCAAAAAGTGGTGCAAAAACAAGTTTCAAAGCAATGTTTAGTACGATTAGCTCAAATTAGAAATCTAGAATAACAAATTTAGGATGACCCAATTCCCTGTACTGTCGAATGCTTTTGCTGATTGAGGAAAATACTAACAGCCGTGCGTCTTCAGCGCATACTTTCCATTCTATTGCATATGAATCTACATAAATTCGTGAACTGCTCTTACCAAATTTTTTGTTTCCTTCTCCTGGGCTTGAGGAATAACCCTCTCTTCTCGAGGTTCTGCAGCCTAAATCTCAATCAAATGTAAGTAATCGAAAGGACTGAGCTTATTTACTACTACTACTGCTAACAACTCACCGCAGCACTAAGCTGCCTGAGGCCAACACAGCTGCGCACGCTCCTTCTCCATCCTAATCTCTTCAAAGCCTCCCTCTTTGCTCCCTCCCAGGAAGTTCTCGTTTCCCTTAGATTTTTATTTACGTCATCCTCCCACCGCGACCGTGGACGACCTGCTTTCTGTTTAGCCCTAGAGGGTTGGCCGAAAAGGACAATCTTAGGCAATCTGTCATCCTTCATCCGCAAAACTTGCCCTAGCCATCTGATCTCAACCTTTCTCTCGTTATAGCCCTAGGAAACGGGATTGAACCACGCTTTTCGTACAACCTACTGTTTGAATTACGGTCAGTCTGCCGGGTGTTTGATTGAGTTTTGGACTACAAAAACACATGACGGAGCTGGGCTTTGTAACTAATGAACAAAAACTTTTCTGAACATACCAATTAATGGAGTAGGCCTAAACAGAATTTGCAGACAATGTTTATAAGTTATTTCATTTTCAAAAAGATGGACTGGATGCGTTGTTTGTCTATTGTCAAGGAGTTTCTCCTTAACAAAAAAAAAGAAAAAAAAATCAAATTAGCATTCGAGAGAATTGTGTTCAGAAAGAAGCCTACTAAGCAAGGTTGCATTGGTTTATCAGCCCTGATTCTGAGTGAAGTGATAGGACATGTCCCGTTAACTAGATAAATAAAGCTTTTAATTGTCTTAAATTTTTATTCCTGATCATTTTGCTTTCATTAAGGCCATTGATGAGTTGTTTGCTGAAAGGATTGGACATGGATACCATTGTGTTGATGACCCACTCGTGTATAAACGGTGTTTGGATTCGCAGATCCATTTAGAATGTTGTCCTTGGTCGAGCTTTATGACTGGCAGTGTCAAGCAAGATGTTAAAGAGCATCCAATTGCCAAGTAATGTCTTCTTCTTTTTTTCAAATAGCTTCACGAGTTTGATCTGTTCAGTTTCAATAATATCGATATTTTAATTTTTTTCTCACTTTACGTAAATATTTTCATCGTTTGTTAGATATATCCTGAAAAAAAAAATTTGTTCTTTGGCCCTATCTTTGGCCAGGCAGGTACGCAAGAATTTCATTCCAGGGACCCTTAAAAATTTTCTGGGGGTGGTAACGTCCGCAAAAAAGTTTAATAATAGGTAAATTGTGTGGGAAATGATAAAGGGCATAGTAAATGTGCATAAATCCAACATTCCATGGAAGCTCCAACCTTCCGAGGTGCTGTGATCCCTCGCCTCTTTAGTATTGTGGCAAGAAAAATAACTAGAGACTATGCCCTAGACTCTTTCGACATTCTGAAGAACAGCTATAGTTGTACCAAGTTTCTTTTTTGCACTACAGCAAAGACAAGGACCATTTCCTGCTTTCCTCGAAATCTTGAAAAGAGGAATTGTGATAGGGGGTAGGAGGTGGGAGAGGTTTCATCTGTACCCCTTGATGTTCTCTTTTATACTAAAAAGGGTAAAAGTAACTTAATAGAAATTATTTTACTTAGCTAAATGCTCGTGCTAACAAATAAACTTATTGCGGGACAACAAACATATAAGATGGTGAATAAGTAAAATTGCAAACCTACCTCATTTGTTCTTAGTATTTTAGGCTGTGATCTTTAGATCGCTTTTGGTCTTATTCCTGAATAATCTAATTTCAATCCGCTCGTGTTAATGAACTTTAAGAAAATAGCGACCCTTATTGGTAGGAATCGAAACGAACCGGCTGTTATTCTCGTGTAAACATAATCTATTTTTGACTCCAAATGTTTTCCAAATGTTTGACTCCAAATGTTTGACTCCAATGACTCCAAATGGAGTCTATTTTTGACTCCAAATGACTCCAAATCTATTTTTGACTATTTTTTATTTTGACTCCAAATGTGTAATGCTCGTCAAGTTTTAAGTTACCCATCAAAAGTTATAATTAACAGAAAATTTTGCATTCTTTTAAAAAAAGAAGGAAAACACTCCCTAAATGGTTGTTTTCTCAGTCAAAACTGAACCGTCGACGTCTGAAAACTCAAACTGAAGGTTTTAAGTCCCTATCTTCAAAAATATTCTTTTTTGTATTTTTCTGAAGGAGTGTGGCCACGGACATTTGTCTATTTGATCACATATTTTTTTTGTTCTGAAACTTATCGTATCGAGCCGTTGGTTATAGGCTACGGATAGATGGATTATAGGAACGGAAATTTATTCTAGGATTTTTGAATTATTAAAAGAAATTGGGTGATAGAAAAGTGAACTTCTATGCTATTCTGTGAAACAAGACAACAATTTTGGCCCGAATAGGACCAAAATGCGATCGAGTAAAAATCGATAGTTAATCAGTTTCAAACTATAAATTACTATTTTTCCATACCCCAAGTATCAAAGATCATTCTGCCGTGCGGTGGCATATTCCTTCCTAAACATATACGCAGCCCAATCTTATGATAGTCTCACAATATTATTAGAATAATCTTAGGTTATTTTGTAAAGCAAATATGCTAATTATCCCTGTTATTCATAAAGCCTTGTTTAAAAAAAAAAAAGATGAATCTTCAGTGTAGTCATTCCATGGTTGATGAGACCCCCCCCCCCCCCTCCTCATCATCACATCTCTCTTTCTCTCATCTCATCGATTGAAAAAGATTAAAAAATGGACAGGTATTACAAAACAAGTTTTTTCCAAATGAAAGTAAAGAATTATTTGTCAAAACTAGTATGAATATAAACTATCATACAAGTAATGGGGTTTCTGCCTTGTTCTTTATGCCAGAACTGAAATTTTTACCTGAATGCTTCTAAAATGAACGTTCTATTGTGAGAGCAATGTGAGAAACAGTTTAACAGTCTATCGCAAGAATTATAGAATCTTTGGTTGTACTTACTTTAAACAATACAATTTTTTAGTTCAAATGGTTTTAAATGCAATTGGTAAATAAAAGACTTGTAATTGTTAACTACAGAAACATTTGTCGCCTTCTAAAATGCGTTCACGAAGGCACTAATTAAATTTAGGGTATGGAATAGGGACTTTTAAGGGACGCGCCCATCCTTTATGTAGGGTAATTTGCATTGGTTTCAATTTAACATCGCTCTCTACTCCGATTTGAAAAGCTCTTTTATATGTTTAATCCTTCTTAGAATGATTCAAAATGTCTAACAAAAAAAAACCTGAAAAGTTCAATGTGTTTCAAACCTATCAGCCTTGCTTCAACTCTTCTGTTTCTGTCTACTGGTTCATTATATCAAACTCCTTACTATAGAAATTGTTTATCAGCAAATTTTCACTTTCATTAAGGAGTATTTAAATGAATCCAACGATAGCTGCCATCTGTTTTTTTTGTATTAAATCTAAAATAATATTTAGGAATTGGAATAAAGAAACGGTCCAATGAATTGGGAAAAGTGCAGATATGCTTGTAAAATCCTCCGCTAAGGTTTCTTAGAAGAAAAATATCCATTCAGGTTGTCAAATAAAAATAGAAACGAAAGAACAAAAAACAAAAAAGATGTGAGGAAATAATGCAATCAGATGTCAAAACAATAATCACATCCATAGAGAAACCTAATTTTATTTTACTATCAATTTCTTTCTATATTTTTTCCTACGAAATTCCAAAAATGTATTGACCAAAAGAAAATAATTAAGTACAATTCTATTATAGACAGTAAGTTAAATGAAAAAAAAATCGTAAGAATTGGATATAGTTTATATTATAAGAAATCTGAAAAAGGAAAGACTAGCTTTCATTATTCCTCCATTGCCTATTCCTGGTTATCAATACAGTTTTTGGTTCTTTCAAATTCTGATAATGCATATTTTCTCTGTATAGGTTTAATCGAGACGGGATGAACTTTTCAATCAACACTGACGATCCATCCGTTACAGGAACTACGCTACAGGATGAATATAAGCTGGCCAAATCGTGGGGACTGGTTGATGCTGATATTATTAAAACGGTAAATGTCATTAGAATGTATCAAAAAACATAAATATTATACTTTTTTATAACTGATTGTGTCAGTAATCCAATTACTCCCAGCCAACTACATATGAAACTTTTCAGAAAACAGTTGTTGTTACGCTATACAACGGACAGTTGAAACTGGGGCGTCTTTGAAGACACGAAAACTTAACTTGAAGCGTCAATGTCTTTCCAAAATCCCAGAGTATAGGATTTTTTTTATAAGATAAGCGAGCATTTCCAATTAGATTGTATACAGTCAGATTTCACGAAAAGACGAAGATTTCGTATTTTGGTATGTCTACCCTGTTTTGCCTCAAGCTTGGGTTCTAAGTTTAAATTTACAGACTGTTCTTATGGGTGTGTGATGGTTGTTGAGGGGATTTGAAATTTGCGTTTTGGGAATGTGCAAAATATCTCTTCTATGGTCCTCGCAAAAGAGTGTAAGGGCTAAGGGTATGTGGTCAAGGATGGGGTTTCAAGGATCTACGGCCAAGGAGCTAGGTTTTGTTTTAATGTTTATTTTTTGATGGTACATTCTGAAAATTTCTTTTCTAAGTATGCTATATTCTTTCGCAATAAGAGATATAATCGGTTATTCAGCACCATATCAGACAGCTATTATTAATCGTCCTTAACAAGATAATATTTATTGCAAAAAGCCTGTGGGCCATAGCAACACAAAATACAACCTACAAACAAAGCTTGAGGGACAAAATACAACTTCAAATTATACAAACCAAGAAAAAACACACAGAACAAGGTAACATTTTAACCTACAAACAACAACCGTAATAAAAATCAATTCCTGAAAACCTTAACAAACTATCCCCTCAAACATAATTTTCTATGTTGAATCTCTAAATGAAGAAACTTACTCAACTGTTTTATAACACACGTGTTCCTCTCTTATATTCGCTCAATTAACCAACATTCACTCCTAAACACTCGTTCAAAACATTAATTTCGCAACTCAGACAGCTCTTCACACTCGGATACAAAATGAAAGAGATTCTCATCCACACATAGGGCAAAAATAGGGGCCGGCAGCTAACCTAAACTTTCTCAAAAATGTTCTTCTCTTCTAAGTTTTTAACTATCTCCCCTTATCAACAACAAATTCTTCAAGTCCTCTCTATTCAACCTAAATTCAAAATAAACTCCTCCCCCAGCACTCTTTAGCTTGGGAGTAAAACTTCAAAGACATAGATTGGTCCTTATGGGCATGCCACTCTTGAATTTCTTGGTCGTTTAGAGTTTGCTGGATTTCATTCCATACTGACACGCTCTCGTTCATTGGGTCTTTTCTTTCATTCCGCATCTCCAAAAGGCCACAAAGGTCCAGTTCTTGACATGATTTTGGCCACGAATCACGTCTACCGTTCTTCAAAGTCTCTCAATAAACTA
Organism: Artemia sp. Kazakhstan ARC1039; assembly: GCA_029168905.1. Lineage (NCBI taxonomy): Eukaryota > Metazoa > Arthropoda > Branchiopoda > Anostraca > Artemiidae > Artemia > Artemia sp. Kazakhstan ARC1039. The sequence continues at coordinate 18,615 of JAQQPU010011907.1, forward strand.
ACTTAAGAAGCCGAACTCTAGGTAGCCTAATTATTTTCTCCCAAATGTTCACCATTCTAACCAATCTAACACTATTTTAATTGAATTGAAAAGCCCAAATCTGCTCTCTCTACCACTGAACTAACACTGAACATTTACCACTGAAGTAAATGAATCCTTCAAGCATAAAATTTCCTTAAGATTTCTTAGCTAAACTACTTCTAACTTTAAGAAAACCCCAAACTTCGGACCGATAGCGTAGATTAGAAGCTATTTTTGTCTGGAATACTCTTTGAATCTCCATATCAGCTAACTGACCTAAATTACTTTTCCATAGAATATTTATTAACTAACATATTACCCCTTAAATTGCAATGATCTACATTCCCTTTCATCTATATCACCCCTTAAATTACAATCATCTACATGCCTACATACCCACATCCCCTCTAGCGCACTAAACTTAACACCTAAATAAACAAATTCCTCTTTAGCCTCTAAGATTATGCCTCCAAAATTAAAATCAGCCTCCCCTTTGCTTCTAAATACTAATATTACTGACTTCTTAGCATTTAACACTAAATTCTTTTTTTCTAAATAATCTTTTATTATATCTAATTGCGTCTGAAGACTATCTCTTCCATACGCCACCAGGGCTATTTCATCCGCAAATAACATACATGATTGCCAAAACCAATCCAGAGATACATAAGGGGCTCCATTACTTTTCATAAAACTATCTAAATCATTAACAAAAGGAGAAAAGCTTAGGACGTAAAATACCTGCTTGTTTCATTCCAACATGAGACGTAACCAGCCTAGAAAATTTCCCTTAACCTTCACAACAAACTTCATCCTCCGATACATATCCGCTATTATCGCTACGAAACAAGACGGCAGGCCTATTTCTAACAGTCTTTCAATTAAGAGCTTCATATTTACCAAGTCAAAAGCACTCTTCAGGTCTAAAAATGCTGCGAATAGCCGACCATTTTTCCCTCTAGAATATTTCCTTTTCAATATATCCAAAGTAAAATATGATCAACAGTGCTAAAGGTAGATCTGAATTCCGCTTGCACCGGGCTAAGTATTTCTTCCTTTTCTAACAAATTTCTTAACCTAAGTTCCAGAACCTTACAAAATAATTTACTTACCACATTCTCCATAAAGACGAGCGTAAAGTTTTCATGTAACTTCTTGTCACGTTTCTTAAAAAGAGGTACTGCTACCGAAGTACCCCATGAGCGAGGCCAACAACCTTTCTTTACCGTGAACGAGAAAATTGAGGTCAACATGGGTACTATTAAAGCAGTCCTTTTTAACCTCAGGGCCTTTGTAGATATACCATCTGTTCCTGGACCCGAACTACCCTTCATCTTTTACAACTGATCCCGAACTTCTTGTTGAGACACAGGCCTAATTAAATCATAGTCATCATGGTTGCAGAGGTAGCTACAACCTAGTAAAGAGTGAATCACAGCCCATAAGTAACCGAATGTTAAAAAGTGTGTTTTGAAAAAAAAAGACTACCTAGTGAAAAGAAGTGTCATGTAACACTGATTCAGGAATGGTAACTATTATTTCGGTTTGTCTTAGAAGTAAAAGTTTATTGCGAAAGAAATTTACGGTGATTTCGAAAAACAGCCTGAAACTCCTCAAAAATGGCATCTGATCAAAATCAAAAGTCTACCGTTGGAATCAGCACGGTTGAAAACCTAGTTATGGGAAATTACAGCCCCCTTCCTTTAACAACAAGGAAAATGACTTTTTTGCATGGATAGCACTGATCTGTCTCCCGTTTTTTTTGTTTTTTTTTTTGTTTTTTTTTTCTAGTAAGGCTAGGGGATGCCCAGAACATCATAGAGAGGTGTATAATAGCTCATTCGAACGGAAATTAAATTTGCTAGTGCTCTTTTTACGTGACCAAAAGATTGAAGGACAACTAGCCCTCCTCCCTAAAGGCCCCATCCCCCTAAAGTCATCCAATCACAATTTTGAGATAGCCATTTTGTTCAACATAGTTCAAAGGTCAATAATCTTTGGTTTTGGTGATGATATGACCCTCCATAGTCCCTGGGGAAAGGGCTGCACGCTGTATCAATATTGGACGTATTTATATTACGCTTATCAGTATGAGCGTATTGTTATTGGGCGTATTGGTATCGCAGGTAACTAGACAGATTTTTAATAGCTCGTATAAAATATATTTATCATATCTACGCCCAATGGTGCAATTTCGTCAAAATCAGGGGGGGGGCAAAGTTGGAGCCAATTTTCCCAAACCAAGTGAAAACGATAGTGAAAACTGAAAAATGGCCATATATTACCATAGAGACAAAAATATACTAAAGAAAACTGACCTGTTTCTCTGGATACTTGAATTATGCAGGTTTATCTTAGTTTTGACAAGATTTTTTACAGAAACTAAATTTCTGCTGGGGGGAGGGCAAAATGAGATCGGGGGGGGGGAGCTTGGGTCTGCAGGAGGGAGTCGCCACCTCCTGCCCTATAAAAAATTACGCCCCTTTCTACGTTCTTCCTATAAATTCCACCGTCAGCAAGTTCCAAATAGCACTAAAAACGGTATTTTTGGTGCTATTTCTCAAGTGGAAAAGCTGGGGCTAGTTGGCTACCACGACCTTTTAGAGTGACGTTTAGTGGTTCATTTGAAAGCTATTTTTCATATCTACGTGATGTTTATCAATTCTACCATCCGTAAGTGTGATATACCAACCACTAAATACAACACTTTTGATGTCGCTTCTTAAGTAGAAAGCTTAAGTAGCTTGGAAGTATAAAACGTTATCATCATTGCAATAATTATGATCCAAAACCGATAACCGGAGGTTTTCAAGAACACCTCCCGTATGTTCCTCCTCCAAGCCCCCTTAATAAGCTAGACATTAAGGAACAAGCACTAATATATCAAATTAGATTATTAGAGGTTCGATTCTGTTGGTTCGACTTTGAATTAGAGTAGCTTGCGTTCGACTCCTGCTTGTTTTGTTTTTTTAAATCATGGTATTCTCCCTTCTATACGATCATTTTCAGATAATTTCACTGTTTTTGTAAATGTGATGCGCTCATATTTTCACGCACGTCCCAGGAAGGTATTTGGTCAAGTATTTTGATTCAAAAGGAAATAGAGGCCATCCAGTCCATGGTATGCACGACATTCTGAGTAGATCACTAAATCCATACCCCAACGAGTGGCGTAATTTTGTCAAAATCCTGTGGGGGTGGTGGCAACGTTGGAGGCAATTTTCCCAAACCAAGTGAAAATAACAGAGAAAACTGAAAACGAGCCGTATAGTAATAAAAAGGGTAAAGATTGAATTATGCAGGCTTATCTTAGTTTTGACAACATTTTTGGAGAAACTAAATTTAAGCTGGGAGGGTGGGGGATAAACTGGGGTCTGGAGGAAAACTGAGGTCTGGGAGAGGAAGTTGCCCCCTCTGCCCCATAGCAAATTAAGCCCCTGATTCCAACCTCCTACCATGGGCGCCCATAAGCTGAATTCCAGGGGGGGGGCAAACTTCGTCTAATTGCTACTTTTAATGCTATATAATAGAAATCTCAGAACAAAAATATAAAAATAAGGCAGCATCATTCAGCCAGGGGGGGGGGGGCGCCACCCCCCCCCCCCCTGCCCCCCCATATGGGCGCTCATGCCTCCTACCACTCAGTAGTTGGAGAAGTGTAGGCATGTGGTTCTGAAACCACTCAAAGTTGCATATTAAAAGAAGGGTTACTTATTGTTATACTTACTTATTCAAATTATTACTTGACAATTCCACCGTAATATTCTCTCCATACGTAAGATTGTGCATCCAAAGAGGAATAAAAACAAATGAAAATAATTCTCTAGGAGAGTTCAGGTAATTCTTCCTAAAATTTTTGAAATAAAAATAAACTTAGTTTATAATACAAAATATCGTACTTACACAAGAAATGATCTTTTTGTGAAATTTCCATTCATTTCTGAATAATCAGTGGCTTTTTATTTAGGGACAGGTCAAATAAATCCTAAGCCTAAAGGCACTTTTCTGTAGAGCTAGCGAAATTTTCCGCAAGTACGTCGATACATAAACCTGTCTACTCCGTTAACCTTTTGTGTCGTAGCTGCTCGCCTGGAGCTTTCTTAAGTGCTACTAATTTTTTTTTTTTTTTAATTTTTTCTTACAAAAAGAAACGACACTATGTTTTGATCTTTTTTTTCCACTACAAACTTATTTTTTCCTTCAATTCTTGTACGGCTTCTTAGGTCTGCTCCTTAATAAAGATTGAGATGTCTTATCTCCCCTAGATTGGAGGTGATTAGAAATTATATATAAAAAAAAGTTTTCAACTGAAACTAAGGACCAACATTAAAACTTAAAACGAACAGAAATTATTCCGTATAAATAAAAAAGGTCATAGCCGTGTTGTTTCTACATTAAATTTTAATCAAAAACGAGCATAGATTAATTTAAAAAGAACAAAGTTTTTTCGAAGCGAAAGTAAAAAGCGAAATCGAAACTTAAAACGAACAAAAATTATTGCTTCAAAGCCTATCTGAAATATATCAATAACACAAATACAAATAAATCAACTGGTGATATTTACCTATGTTTGTAACATTACAGAAAACTAGATACGAAAACTAGAGGAATTTTGATACGGTAAAAATAAACATTTTAAGAACACTTTTAACAGTAGGCTATAAAAGTAAAGCATTTTAAGATTTTTGCTTTATTTATTCTTTTCGTTCAGTTTGGCATCGTTTTTGCACAATGAGCTCAGTTCAGTGATTGACTGTCGCCTTGGATTTGAAAAGGATATTTCATGATTATTTTGTAGACAAGTTCGAAGTGTCACTACAGACTCTCTTTGGAATTTGTATCTCAATTTAAAATTCTCGGTTTTATAGAGAGAAATAACTCGATTTCCAGAGTTCATATTATGGCTGATATGTTCTTCATTTCTAGTTATACTAGGTGAGACCAATATGTTGCCAGATAAATCAATCCTTTATTTTATATGATGTGTAATGACTTTAAACTTATTATTTTTCTGTCTAAGTTTTTAAGATAATTTTAATTGTATACTGAAAGTTATTGATCCCAGCTCCTGTAGGACTATGCAAAGCGTTATAGATTAAATTGCTGTCGTGAGGCTACGTATTTAGTTTTGACTACTTAATCAATATTCTTGTTTTTTCATACTTGGCTTTTGTGTCTTCAATAAACCCCTAGTTTTCTGTGATGTTACAAACATAGGTAAATATCACCAGTTGATTTATTTGCATTAGTTTTATTGATATAAATTTTAGATTAGGCTGTGAATTAATAATTTTTGTTCGTTTTAAGTTTCAACTTCGCTCTTTACTTCTCTCGGAACAACTTTTTTTTAAATTAATTCTGTCTTAAAGGGTATGTCACCGTCCCTAGACCTCTATCCTCCGAACCATTCGACTCATTCGCTGAGAAAGATTCCGGTAGATCCAGGAAGATTCCAGAAGCTATGTCTAATTAATGCTAAAAATGTTTTATGCGACTTAATTACTGTTTCGTATGGATTTTATAATTTATTTATCATATTTGTTTATTTTATTTAGAATATGAATGCTGCTCTTCATTGTTTTGCAAGTCCAGAGGAGAAAACAGAATTGATCCAAAGATTGAAAACCGCTTACGAAAATGAGTGAAGTTTTCTAAATTTTGTTTGAACTGACTTCTGTTCTCCTTTATATGGAATGTACTTCAGGATAAATAAAAACCGTTTTCAAAAACAAAACTTGTCTTGGTTCTTGTTATTCTAGAAGCGTCTAGATCTCATCTTGTTTTTCTTTTATATTACTTTAACTATAATTCTCTTTTGAAACCGTAAAAATGATGCTTTGCTAAATTTTACAAATGCAGTAATACATAGTTTCAAGCTTCTGAATGATTATTCAGAAATGAATGGAAATTTCACAAAAAGATCATTTCTTGTGTAAGTACGATATTTTGTATTATAAACTAAGTTTATTTTTATTTCAAAAATTTTAGGAAGAATTACCTGAACTCTCCTAGAGAATTATTTTCATTTGTTTTTATTCCTCTTTGGATGCACAATCTTACGTATGGAGAGAATATTACGGTGGAATTGTCAAGTAATAATTTGAATAAGTAAGTATAACAATAAGTAACCCTTCTTTTAATATGCAACTTTGAGTGGTTTCAGAACCACATGCCTACACTTCTCCAACTACTGAGTGGTAGGAGGCATGAGCGCCCATATGGGGGGGCAGGGGGGGGGGGCGTGCCGCCCCCCCCCCCCTGAATGATGCTGCCTTATTTTTATATTTTTGTTCTGAGATTTCTATTATATAGCATTAAAAGTAGCAATTAGACGAAGTTTGCCCCCCCCCTGGAATTCAGCTTATGGGCGCCCATGGTAGGAGGTTGGAATCAGGGGCTTAATTTGCTATGGGGCAGAGGGGGCAACTTCCTCTCCCAGACCTCAGTTTTCCTCCAGACCCCAGTTTATCCCCCACCCTCCCAGCTTAAATTTAGTTTCTCCAAAAATGTTGTCAAAACTAAGATAAGCCTGCATAATTCAATCTTTACCCTTTTTATTACTATACGGCTCGTTTTCAGTTTTCTCTGTTATTTTCACTTGGTTTGGGAAAATTGCCTCCAACGTTGCCACCACCCCCACAGGATTTTGACAAAATTACGCCACTCGTTGGGGTCAAGATTTCATTTGTTATTTTATAGACCAAATAGAAAATAAATCAGCCAATGAAACCGCAAGAAAACAAGACTTTGAGCATCGCAGGTTTAAAAAAAATAAAAAATTTTCCGCTGGATAATTTATCTAGTGCTTTGATCATAAAATTTGAAACGTAAGCGGAGCTTTAGACTTTTGATGATATTGGAATTTAAAATCTAATGCGCTATTTCGATGTCAGCGGAATTATTTTTGCTCAGTGTTTTACCCAGGAGCTAGGATTTCAGCTCTGGAGAAATTTGATTTATTTCAGCTGGAAAGGGGGTGCGACTTTGATAAAAGTATTTTTATAGCACTCATAGGTAGTTGCCGATCCATTTGGGGGAGCGGGGGGGGGGCACGTGCGCCTCTAATTTAGCGGCAGATTTGGGGCTTGGGTTGGGACCGCTTGCCCCCCCCCCATCGTTCTCTTTTTAGTTTATTGTTCATTCTTATTAATACTCCTTTGTGATCGTACTGCTGGGATGAGCAATCCCCCTCCTCAGGGAAATAAAACAACTAATGCGCATTATTTCATCAATTTATATGACCCCCAAGCCACTCTTTTCCTTATTATATAAACTGTATTTATAAACATAGTAGAAAGTTTCTCTGAGAAAGAAAGAAGTCCACGAGGATATCACGGTGTGACTCATATACTTAGTTTGAAGCACATACCTACATGCATCTTTATTAGAGTTCATATTTTTGACGATTTTGGTCTTTATTTGAATATTTTAGGATGAATAGAAGAGGAAATTCTAACGAAGAGCTTTAAAATGGGTTGGACTACAATATCATTTAGTTATCATTTGCTAACTAAATACCATAAAAACAAATATTCTCATTTTTGTACTTCTGAGGTATGGTATATTCTACTATATATATATTAAGATAAAATCAAAATGTCAATGCATCCAATTAATTTATTTCTGGATCAACAGATATATGGCTATTGGTTCACCACCATCTTCTTATTCACAGTTCATTTCACGTACTGAAATTATATGACTTCTCTTGCAGAGAGTTCTAGTCTATGGCTAGTAACTAAAGCATTTTCCATTACAGAGTTTATAGGACAACTTATTTTGAAAGATGGATCGTTTTGTAATAAAAAAGAAGACAGAGAACCGATATTCTTTTAGAAATTAAAGCTACTTCAAGCAAAGAATGTTTAAACTCACCACCTCATCCCAAGGTTGCTACTGAGACTGTTGCATCAACCTCGTCTAAGAAGTCGGTGTCCGGCTCTATAGCAAGTTCGGAATCGCTTGACATTGGATCGTGTATTGGGAATATGTCTGAATTTAGTGACCATAAAAAGTACGAATTTTTTATGTGCTACTCTGTGTCACCAAAATTTAGGTGGAAAACAACAAACCGTCTCTTCGAAAAAATTAGGGACAGAACTAATCCAAAAGTAAGTTAAAATTGCCGGGCAGGATGAAGATTTAGCCGCCTGAAGCTAAAACAGCAGCGCACACTTCTCCTTCACTCCAATTTATTCAAAGCTTCACTCTTCAACCCCTCCAACTAAGCTCTGATCGCCTTCAAATCCTTCCTTTTGACATCTTCCTTTCCCATTTGGGGATGACCTGCTTTTCCTTTGGCTCCAGATGGATGGCCAAAAAGCACAATCAAGCGCTGTTTTTTTTTTTT
>JAQQPU010011908.1:4513-16915 GCA_029168905.1 Artemia sp. Kazakhstan ARC1039
TATAGTTCAATATACTCTAACCTTCATATGTATATAAATGTGATATAATTTTCATATGTTGTATGTCTATTATATAAATGTACTATACTTTTATTTTCAATATGTCTGCAAATTATGTAAATGTCCGATGGCATACACAAAACCTGTGCATGATACGGAAAATGTTATAAATCCTAAAATTCCGGAAGAACGCATGGGCTCGTTTAATTTGTTTTTTCCCGTGCGTGCGTGTTTTTTTCCTTGAGCTTAGCAACATCTGATTAGGACTTTTTTGTGCTGATTCTATGTTAGCTTGACTAAGCCTAATTTCAGCTGTTTTCAAATTTCATATAAAAGAAAATTCGTTTTTACGTCTTTCATTTAGCTCAAAGCTCTAAGATTATAAGGGAAAAAATTTAAATAACCCAGCAAAAATGACGTGACCATTTTTTCCATATTCTGATTATTTGGAATGGTTTTTGAGGCAAAAAAATTTAATTTCCAAATATATAGCACAAAAGTTGTTGGATATTGAGTTCTGATTACCTGTTTGAGTTCAGCATAAAAAGTAGCTTTAGGAAAACTTTTTAAGCCCTAAAGTCTTTTTTCCATAACACCTAAATTTTGCCAAAGAAAAAATTCAATGATTATTACCAAAAACTTGAAATGATGGAATGTTTTTTCATTTTCTGATTTAGATTCAGCAGCTTCAAGTTTACAACATATACTGTAAAGTTCATTTTTGTAAAATAGCGTATTTAGGGCATTAGATATTAAGGTTTACTGAAAAAATAATTAATTGTACGAATATAATTTAAAAGTAATTAACAAAAAAACTATTAATTTATTTTACGAAGTTTTACTAAGAATTACAATTAAAGAATATGAATTTTCTTAGTAGGAATATTTTTTGAATAGCTTTAACTTGATCTTTTTATCAGTGAATTCATGAATCAAGTTTTAATTAATTTGTTGGTACAGAAATTTAGCTCTTTCACTGGAAAGTTATTATCTTACACCAGGCTGAAAAGGAGGTGGGGGGGGGGAGGTGCAAAATCACAGGGTTTGATCCCCAAATATGTTTTGTGCAAGATTTTTGTATTTTGTATTGTCTATTGGTACTGGAAAATAGTTCTATTGCTGGGAAACAGTTGTCTTCAACCAGCCCTGATCAGAGGAAAGAGAGGCAGGGGCGTCGTTTGGGGGTGGCAAGGGTGGTAGTTGCCCCCCCCCAATAATGTGGAGAAAAAAATTATATATCCCATGCCCTTTGATTATACAGATATGGACCCCTCTTGCCCCCCTCCCCCAATAAAAATTCTGGAGATTCGCCCCTGAGGAGAGGGGCACAAGACCTTCAAATGGGCTTTGTTCGTTTGTTTGCTGTTTTTTTTTGGGGGGGGGGGGCTCACGTTAAAAGTTGGAATGCAATTTAATCTATAATCAAAAACGAAGCTCATGTTTATTATTACTTTTTTCCAATGATAATATTATAAATATGAAATTAGGAAAATGTAAGATAATAATAATAATAATAATAATAATGTATTATTAAAGCTTTTTTACAGCCATATACAAAACAAAAAGAAAAGAAAAAGGATAAATAAAATGAATACATACTAAAATCACTATCCTCTTAATCAACACTCATACCCTTCAATGCAAAATTCACCACACCTACTACCGTTTGTGGTGAATCCGAACTCAAAATCCCCCGAAGTAGCCAATCATTACCCTCTTTCAAAACCTCCCCCCTTATATGAGAAAGCCGCCGGCATCGCAGGAGGAAATGACCCAGCCCAAAATCATTCTCACCACATTTTAGACAAGTACGCTGCGTTTCCGGACCTTCTCTATCCTTCCAAACTTCTTTTCCTTGTATTGGTAGACAATTGGCTCGAAGCTGAATCCACGTTTTCATATACTTACTAGGTAATCTCAGCTTCAAATATGTCTCCTGTCCATAAATCCGCTTTATATCTCTATACAAAGTAAGACTAGTCGACTTATCTAAAGCTGTCCACCAAAGTTGAATTTCCTGGTCGTGCAATCTTGCTTGGAATTCCTTTATGAAGTTTTCTTGGTCCAGTGGTCCCTGTCCTCCATTCCAGGCGTTTGAAAAGCCTGTTTCCTGTAGTATTTTTCTGATCTGTGCTGTCCAAGTGGTTTTACTTTTTTGGGTGAGAAGATCCTTATAAGCAGCAGAAATAAGTCTTTCCTTGGGTAAATTCAGGATTTTGAGCCAAAACTTGATCATCTGTATCTTTCTTCGTATTTTTAAACTGTAGATGCCTAGGTCACCTTTCAATACTAGAGAGTGAGTTGTTTTATGTAGCCCATATGCATGCTTGTAGTATTGTAGTTGTAGAGTTTCTAATCCTTGGGCAGTCTGGTAGCCCCAAATTTCTGCTCCGTAATGCAGTATGGGTAAAACTTTTGTGATAAATATATGTTTATGAAGGCTGAGATCGCTTATTCCTGTTGTAACGTTGCTTCTGTAAATACCGAAAAGTGCATTTTTCCCTTTTGTCGTAGTTGCTGATATATGTTGTGTCCATTTACCATTTCGCGTTACTGTAAAGCCCAAATATGTTGCTTTCTCTTCTATTTTTAAAATTTGACCTTCCAAATAAAACTTGGGGGGTAGCTCTGGTTGCTTTTTGTTAAATATCAATATTTTGCTTTTCGATACATTAGCCTTCAGTTTCTTTTTCTGCAGATATTCTGCTAGGATATTCAGTAGAGACTGTAGATTTTCCTCGGAATCAGCCAGTAAAATTATATCATCTGCGAAAAGCAACATTGAAAGATTCAAATTTCCAAGACGAAGTGTTGGTGCCCATTGGCGTTGGAAAAATTGCACAATATCATTAATAAATATACAAAATAATTTTGGAGATAGAGTACTTCCCTGTAAAACTCCCTTATTTACAGGAAAAGAGGAAGAGACACCCTGTTGTGGAATTTTCACTAAACTTTTAGTCCATGAATACATCGAAGCTATTATATTCATAAACTGATGTGGTAATCCAATTTCACTCAAAGCTTCAAACAGCAAAATTCTATCTACGTTATCAAACGCTTTCTGTAGGTCTATAAGCGCAGCGTATAATTTACTATTTCCTTTAGAATATTTTTGTATCATTGCATTTAAAATGAATACTCGATCCACTGTCGAATATCCCGGTCTGAATCCACCTTGTTCTTCATTTAGAATACTATTCGCCTCCATCCATTTTCCAAGTCGTTTGTCCAAAATTTTTTCCAAAATTTTCCCCCCAATGTTTAAAAGACTTATAGGTCTATAGTTTGCATGAACGGCCGGGCTACCTTTTTTAAATAGGGGAAATACGAGTGAGGTCTTCCAAGCTAGTGGCCAATGTGTCGTAGATATTACTAGGTTAAACAATGATGTTAACACGGGGATGATGATATTCCTTATCGATTTAAATATCTTAACTGGGATTCCGTCTGGCCCAGGTGCTGAGCCCCCTCTCATTTTTTGCAGTGAATCATTTATTTCTTCTGGGTTAATGGGTTCAAAGAGGGCGTAATCTGTTTCTCTAAGAGGGAAAGGTCCTTGTTCGCAATCTGCTTGATTTATCCTTTCCTCTAGTGTGTTGTTCGTTTTTTCTGCATCTTTCTGTAGTGATTGAAAATAAGATGGCCATGTTTCCGGTGGTGGAATTTTCAGGGAATCGTTTCTTTGTTTATTGGATGACATATTTTTTAACTTATTCCAGAACTCTTGGCTGTTGCTTTCTTTAAAACTCTTACATAAAGCTGCTTGTTGGTGAAATCTGTATTCTTTCTTTTTCTTTTTGATTAGTTTTTTATGCTTTTTTCTTGCTTGCCTATATTCTCTTAGCGCAATATTTTTTTCCTCTTCCTCTCCCAAGAATCTTTTTACTGTAAGCAGTAGATTATTCAGGTTTGAACTACTTTCTTTACACTCTTGGTCATAGAAACCTTTCTGTTTCTCTTTTCTTGTTTTCATAGGTGTGAGCACATTACTTACAATTCCCATAAGCCTTTCGACTACTTCATCTGTTTCTGATTTTGGTAATTCCATATCAGACCTTAACTGGCTCATTTCCTCTTGTACTGGTTCACTAAGAAAAGCCTCTTGTACAGATAGCCATTGTTCATTCGACCATTCGCAATAAATCCGGGGCGGAATTTTCGGCTTGTTTTTTCTTTCACCTTTATCTTTAGCCAGTATCCTATTTTGATTCATTGTTGACCGTCTACGTCTATATTCTTTCATCTCATATTCTAATTTAAGTGGGAAATGATCAGATCCAGACTGATGGATTACTTTTACATTAAGAGATTCAGCCTCGAGTCCCGTGTCTTCCAATACATAATCTATTAAACTAAAACAAGGTCCAGAAATGCAAGTGTACTCACCCAAATCACCATCTTCCCCAAATCTGCCATTCCCAATCGCTAGCCCATGACCTCCGCACAGTGCCAGCAGCTTCCTCCCCCATGAATTAATTTTTCTTTGTCGATCCTGGCTACTTCGTGGGATAAGGTAAACTGAAGGTATCATCTCACAAGGGTCATCATCATCTGAAACAAAATCTACATTTAATTCTTGTTGTACGGAAGTATATGCGTTAAAATCACCTGCTAGAAAAACTAAATCACTTGGGTAATGAGATTTCACTGAACTCAACTCTTCCTCTAATATATACCATGTATCCTCAATACAGTATGAGCTATTTTCTGGGGACACATATACAAAACCAAATATAAACCATTTTTCCTGAAACTTTCCGCGCAACCAAATCAAGTTTTCAGATTTACTTGACAGGCGACGCAAATTTATGAACATGTCACTCTTTACTAGTACAACTATTCCTCCATAGTTTCTATAGTTTCGCGATGTAGCCCTGTCCACTCGAAAAACTTCGTATCCGCGCACTATAACATCTTCCTCTGGCAACAACCATGTCTCTACAAAACACGTCACCATTGCTGTCAAAAATGAGTTATTTAAACACAACTCTCTCTTGTTTCTTAAACCTTGTATATTCCATGTGACTAAGGACAGTTTTTGTATATGGCTTGTGTCCTATTCAGTTAACACGAATGGTGGCTTTTCGTGAGGCATCTGTGAACACCGGTTTTTCGGTTTTTTGTCCATTTTTGAGCTACTGTTCGTTCTTACATTTCTTTTCCCTTGTTTGTGGTCATCATTGGGGCTTATAATAGAATCTAAAGTTCTTTTCCCTTTTACTGACCCTTCGTTTATCCCGCTTCCGCCTGGTTTGGTGGGATCCGCGGTAGTCATTGGCCTTTCGTAGACAGTTGCATCACTATCGTTAGCGTTACTACTTTCTATGTCCGAACAAGAGTCACTATCACTTGATGGGGATCGTATGTAGGCCCGACGAGGAATAGAGTCCCTTTTTGAACTATCAACTCCGGTCGGTTGCTGACCATTTGCCGATTTTGCAGCCTCCACGACCTTTTTTTTTATCAAAATCATAAGAAAAAATCTGGTTGTCTATGTATATTTTTGTACCACGCAATTTCAATGCTCTGTTTTCACTTATAGCTTGGGTTATCAGGGGTCTTAATGCTTTTCGGGCCTCCCGTTCCTCTGGTGTATAGTCTGGGGTGATTGAAATTCCATTTCTTTTAAACAGTTTAGCATTACGTAGGACAGCATCACGAGTCATTTTGGTCGTGAATTTAACAAGGATAGGGCGGGGGTTCGAGGGTCCTCTCAGTCGAAGAGCATCTCGTATTTCATTATTTGATAGTGAAAGGTTGGGCACAGAATTGTTAATACATACTATAATGTCCTCACTTAGTTTAGAGTTCGGATTATTTGGATGCGGCATCCCATAGAACATAAGATTGGTTTGTTTTAGTTCCTTTTCCAATCTAAAATTTCTCTTACGTGACTCCTTTAATTCACTCTTAATTTCTGCTATTTCTTGGGATGTCTTTACTTGATTTATGGCAAAGTCCTGCAACTTAGATTCTATCCCTGCCAAAATTGATTGTGCATTTTGAATGCTTTTCGTGAGTTGTGGAATATTTGAAACTGCTTTTTTTATTTCCCCTAGAGTCTGAGCAATGTCCTGATCTCCCATCATAACTATCAAAAGACGTAAAACGAAAACTTACTCGCAAGGGGGGCTATTTCGTAAACAAGTACGGCCCCCCGGTTTCCAACAGTGCAAGTGTTCAAAATCTTTCTTCAAATGCCAAATCCAATCCAGTCAAAAAAAATCCAATCTCAGGTAATTGATTCAGGTGATTGCGTAAGATTTAATCCTTTACAAAATATATGTGACCTTCACTGGCGAATGCTGAATGAGAACTGGGGACAGTAAGGTAATATGGAATAAGACAGTAAGGTAATATGGAAAATATGGTAATATTGCAACTAGGCATGTACGACTTATTCCTCTATATGCATATAATTATCGGCGTTTTAATATAATCTTTGCATGAATTGACCTACATTTGCTTGGCCATCCTTTTTCATAACACATTGTTCATGTTTGTTAATTTTAAAATGACCTAACTGTTCTCATACTCTAAATCATGAGTGTCGTTAACAGATTGGGACGATCTTTATCCTTCATATTGGAAGAAACATAAATTGTATAGTCATAATGTTGTGATTAATTAAAATGATGTTGAAACAAGTTCTGTTCAACCCTTTACAGGGGAACGCCGTGAGATGTGAGGGGACTGAAGCCTCCGTCTCCTTGAGACGTCTCGCGTTAAAAAATACCTCATCACTATAGGAGAACTTTCTGTTTGATTTCTTTTTCACAGATATGTTGAAAAATGGCTTATCTGTAGCCTCAAATCTTATCTAAATTGAATCAAGTTCAATTTGATTTTAATTTTATTTTATCTAAAGACCCTCCTTTTTTCTTTTTAATTCACAAATTACTGTAAATATTAATAATCATCTTGTAAATATTAAAAGAATCTTGTCATCATCATTGTAAAGGAATCTTTGTAAAAGGATCTTGTAAATATCTTAAAAAATATATATAAGATTCCAGTAACACATGATAATGCAGTGCAGGGAGTGTAAAAATTAGCACGGTCAGTGGCTCGATGAATCAGGATTAAATTATGCTACTGCTACTAACAATTCCTTGCAGCCCAAACTGCCTGTGTCCATTAAAACTGTGACCACTCCTCCTCTACTCTGATCCAGTCAGAGCTTTACTTCCCCCCCCCCCCTTTCCATGAAGTTCCAGCTTGTTTTGCCTCCTTTTTATGACCTCTTGCCATCCCATTCGGGACGACCTGCTTTTCGATTTTCCCCATATGGATGGCCAAAAACTACAATCTCTTCCCACCTTGTCATCTTTCATCCATAAGATGTGGCCAAGTCATCTTAACCTTTCTTTCGTTATAGCGCTAGAAAAAGTGATATACGGGTGACTAAACTCCAGCGAGCGACTAAAACTATCCTTAGACAGTTCCTCTGGGAAACAATTACTAGATTTTTTTTTCAGCCTTTTGAAGGTCTCGCACTTCAGAGCCATACTTGCTCGCTGCCATTACCATGGCTCCCAAATTCTAATTTTAGTTCGCAATCTTGTCTTCTTATCCTTCCATACTTTTTTCACGTGCAAAAACTAGCCTGCAACTTGGGTGTTCTACTTTTTTCACCTTCATTACGCCCACCATCTTTACTAATAATAGCCCTCACGTAAGTGAAGCTATCCACTTGATAGAATTTCTCGCTTCATAACGTTACCTCTTCACCCTTATTTGTTCCTAATTTTATGGAATTAGTGTTCACTACCTTTTCTCTGAACTCTCGAAACATCCAAAAAGTCATCCAGTTAGCTGATATTTTTGTCTAGGACAGTCAAATCCTCTGCACGATCCAAGTCTAGGTCAACACTAGATCTAACAAGTATAAGTAATCCAAATCTAATTTCCCACTTGATAACCCGAGACGTAGACCTCTAGAGTCTATGTCTACACTTAGGTCTACTATATGTACATGATCCAAGTCTAACTTCCCACTTGATGCTATGCTCTCCCAATCCAATATCCCAAAATTGCCGTCCGTGGACCCCTAATGTGGTCTGAAGCTCTTATATGGCGGAGTTCAAATATACAGCCAGGATCATGAAGGTGCCCTTATGCATTGTAATTCATCGAGTTTCTGTCTTTAATCTCTTTATCAAACTCACGTATCTTACCAAAGAAAAGGATTGGGAAAATATGTGCATACCTGTCTGTACCATAGCCTTTATTATCCACCCAAATGTTACTGTTTTGCCTCTAACAATTTAACAAATCAATTTAGAATTGAATTTTGACGAATGACTTAGCGCCCACTTCTGACCACGTCACAAAATCTAGCAAAATTAAAATTTTGTGTATCCATTATGTTTCAGTTTTAGCGCGTGCGTCTACGGGTATTGAAATCCCTGAGTGGTAATTTCTTTGCATCGTTCGAAGAATAAAATCATAGAATTTTCGTTTCAGATTTCGCAGTGGAGTTTCTCAAGAAGAAGAAAACTATAATGAAAAACTAGAAATGGCTTTTCGTGTTTAAACTCTTCTATAGTCGGTAAATAGATCCAAACGTTTGTCTTAAATTTGTTTATACTGCTTTCCCAAAGGCACTCACGCCACTTACAAATGTTGCCTAAACCACTTTTAGCCAAAGTAGTCATACCTGTGGTCTGCGCCCGAAAGGTGATGATTTGCCCTAGTCAGAAATTGTGAATGTGCAACTTGTATCGAAGATTAAAAGGGGTTTTCAGTCAAAAAGGTCTCTGAAACCTACATGCTATCGTATACAATCTGAAAACATGATTGCATGCGAGGCGCAGAGAAGGGTTACATGCTATATTTTCCTTCTTGTCAGTATCAGCACCTGAGAAATATATGCTCGGCTTTTGCTCTCTGCGTGTAAGTTTGGTTGAGCTTGCAGAGTCACATCACTGACTCCCACCCCAAGCGAAAGAATTTGATGCACCAGAAATCGAACCGTCGTCCCAAAAGACGAAGAATTATAGTTTCAGCGTGCCATCCACTCGGCTAGGGCTCCTAAAAAAATCGCACTCGGCTTTCGCCCTCGGCGTGTAATGGCTGCTGAGCTAACAGACTCACATCACTAACCTCCCTCACAAGTCAAAGGATCTGCTACACCAGGACTCAAACACTCGTTCCGAAGAACATAAGGTTACAACTCCAGTGTATCTTCCCCTCGGCTAGGGTGGTAAAAAAATGAGCTCGGTTTTTGCCCTCTGTCGGTAGTTACTGCTGAGCTTGTAAAGTCACATTACTGACTCTCATCTCAAGGTAAAGGATTTGTTACACCAGGAATACAAACTCTCGTCCCAGAGGACATAGGATTACAGCTTCAACGTGCCATCCACTCACCTAGGGTGGCCTAAGAAGAATTACGCTTGGATTTTGTCCTCTTGTGTGTAATGGCTGCTGAACCATTGTGAGCCATAATGAGTCACATCACTGACTCCCCTCACAAGCCAAAGGATTTGCTACACCAGGACTCTAACACACTTCCAGATGGATATGATTGCACCTCCAGCGTGTCATCCATTCGGCTAGGGTGACCCTACCTGATTTTGTATTGATGATAATGGTGACTGTCCTTGACATAACAGGATATGGTCTTGAGAGGAAATTTTATCTGGGCCCCACTCTTGGCTGTCGACTACAATTATCATTCGGAATTTCTTTTGCAATCATGTATCGGTCTTTCAAAAGAAATATAGCCGAAATTAAATAGCTCAACATTGTTTGCTTAACTTCCGGACCCCAAGTTTCGGCATTTACTATTATAGCGTGACACTATGTCTGCTCTAACGATACACACTACATTTCAGTCTCACCAAAATATAGCCTACGCGATTAACGCCAATTTTGTACATTTTTTTCATGACAACTTCAGTTTGATTTTATGTTACTCTCAAAAGAACGTAAACTCTAATCACCCTTAAAAGTCAAAATTAAGATGGCTCTGCATCTTTATGTAGATTCTTCGGCTAAAAGAGTAGTTAATTAGAAAAAAAAAACAATTTAAAAGATTTTGCTTATTTGTCAAAGTAAACTAAACTAGTCGGTTCTGCGCAGACGAGCACGTTTGGCGTCAAAACCTGATTTGTAGGCACAAATGAAGACCCGTTACTGCTATTTTCAGTCACCGTCCAGTAACTGGCTGTGCTTTCCAATATCTCACCACGAGGCAATGTGTTTTGTGAAATACGCCGCCAACATTGAATGGATTGAAGCCAGCAATTGCTGCCACAAAATTATGCGTTGGGGGTCAGTTCTCCTAGACATCTGAAGTGATGATGACTGGCAAGTTGTGGATGACTCTTCCTTCCAGTGTTGCCTGCATAAGCTGGTCCAACGCTGGCGGGTAGGGGCACCTGGGACAGAGTAAAAAAGTGGTGGACAGCTTGACACTATAAAGGATGACTCCTCTGTAAAAGAAAAAAAGATAGGCCAACCTTGCGTCAAATAGCCAAGCACAGGGAGTCACCGAAACCCCAGCGGCTATTTGGGTGTAGAGGTAATATGAATTTTTGGCCTGAGCCTTGACTTGTTTTGGTGAGTTCATCTACTACTAACAACTCACCACAGCGCCAAGTCGCCTGAGGCCAACACAGCTACGCATGCTCCTCCTCCATCCCAATCTATTCAAAGCCTCCCTTTTTACACCCTCCCAGGAAGTTCCCATTTCCTTTAAATTTTTCTTTATTACGTCCTCCCACCCCAGACGACAACGACTTGCTTTCCGTTTAGTCCTAGACGGTTGACCGAAAAGGACGATCTTCGGCAATCTGTCATTCTTCATCCGCACAACGTGCCCTAGCCTTCTCAACATTTCGTTTATTATAGCCCTAGAAAGCGGGATTGAACCACATTTTTCGTACAGCCTACTGTTTGAGTTCTGACATAATAATTANCCACATTTTTCGTACAGCCTACTGTTTGAGTTCTGACATAATAATTACTCTAAATTCTAAAACCAAACTGGATAAATAACACCAATTTTGCTGTTTTTCTTTCTTTTTTCAGTTCAGTTGTATTGATTCCAATTACATTTGAATTCACTAATGCTTGATTGAATTTTAGTTTGAATCCAATTTGGTAAGGCTTCTTTTCATGTCAAAATTTGTGGCAATTTTGTACATTTTTTTCAGGACAACTGAATTTAACTCTTTATTACTCTCACAAAGCAAACTGCGAAAATTTTGCTCCCAGTTCAAGTGTATCGTAATTATACCCGGATTCAGTAAATTCCTATTTAATGCAATTATAGTTGAATCCCATTGGTAAGGAGTAGATTTCTCGGAGAAATTTACCCCATTTTTGTAAATTATTAGTACAACTATTTTTTAATTGTATTCTATTTAGGTTCTAAATTACTGAATTTTTATTCTATAGTTTACTGCAGCTATATTTTCATTTTAAACTACTCCAACAAACAAAATTGCAGATATAATACCACTTCTACTGTGTTATTGTGGGGGTTTTTTCTGTTTAAGTCTATAGTATTTATGTCTTAATTCACTAAATTGTTGCTTAATTTAATCAGAGTTTAAATCGAACTTATAAAACCTATTTTGTCGATATAAAGTTACGTCAATTTTGAGTATTTTTTTTTAGGACAGATGTATTTTAATTGCATGTTACAGCCACAATTTAAACTGCAGTAATAACGCCAATGGTTACACGTCTTTGTAATACAAGTATATTTTAACTCCGTTTTAGTTCACTAAATTCAAATTGGATTTAATTATGGTTTAAATTCAGTTGATAATTGAATTGTTTTTCATTAATTGATATGTTTTATTTTTCTGTTACAGGGTGTTTTGTTTGCTGTCATAGAGCATGAGCCACGTGTCCTAACTGAGAAGAAGGAAAAGACTGCCATTCCAATTTCATTTTAAGTCAGAGTTGTATAAAAATTCTTAATTCAGAAGGGGAGTGGGTTTTCAAACCCAGGGGAAAAAAGTACTCGGCCCCCTGATACTGGGAAGACGCCATGCCCAAAACAAAACGGCATACTTGATAATTAAGGAAATTAGTCTTCCGAGTTTTCTAATGGGTTTTATCCAATGGGTTTATTTTTAAAGCCGTGTTTACCGTATTTTTAGTTTGGGAGACAAACATTTGGAGAATATATTTATTATTAAATATATTAGTTTAATTTAAATAAAACTCGGAGTTAAATTAATTAACAAATTAAACCGAAAAATAAAATTAACGTAATTCAATTAATTAGTTTAATTTAACGCCAAAATAGCATATGCTAAGGTAAATAATCCAAGATATTTTTGAAAAATAGTGTGATGTTCCTGCGTGAAAGATAGTGGACTTTTGTAAATAAACTTTATATTTATATTTCGTACGTATATGTGTATATATTTATATATATGT
>JAQQPU010011909.1:0-16380 GCA_029168905.1 Artemia sp. Kazakhstan ARC1039
ATCGAAAACGTCATTTTCTGAAAAATAATACACAGAGGACAAACAATATTTTTTTCAACAAAGAAAACTTACAAATTTATTGGTTCATAATTTAACAACAGATTATGTATTTATACACACACACACAGATATACTACTGCAGATTTGCAGATATATATATATTATATATATAATCTTAGAAACTCTTGATAGACGATATTTTTTAAGTTATTAACCATAATTTGCATAGATCAAACATTTTATTATATATACACAATTCCCTGAAATTTTAGCTTGTAAATATTTTGAATAGGTGTTTTTATTGCTCATTTAAATCATAAACTACAATAAACTACAAATGCAATTATTTCTTTCTAGAGATCATTCCCGCCATCTATAAATACAATTTCAGTTCCAAGGCAGAATAACTTCAACATTTATTAATCACTTGCGCCAGAACTTAAAATACCAAGAACAGTGACATTAAATCTGGATAAATTAGAAAATGTCAGGAATTCAATTTTTACTAAAAAGAAGATTTCCATATTCAATTATGCAGTTTTTCGTTGCAACTGGAACAAAGTTTTAAAAAAGAAATATGAGTAAAAATCACCAAAAGATAAATTAAAAACATCTAATAAACGAAAAAATAAACTAAACATCAAATATACCTTTCTTTTGAAGGTGTAGTTGCCTTCGGGAGTAAACATAACATTAATATTTGAATTCTTATGAACGAAAAGCGTTGCCTAGCTAATTAGCTAATTTTTAATTAGTATACTATTAACTAATTAGTTTTACTTATTTATTTTTATGTTTTCATTATTAGTTGAATTCTTATGGACGAATAGCGTTGCCTAATATCAACTAAGTAGTTTTTCTTATTTATTAACTATGAACTAATAACTAATAATATATTAACTAATTAGTTTTAATTATTTATTTTCACGGTTTAAGTTATTTATTTAATATTATTTTCACAACATTACTTATTTATTTTAACGGTTTTATTAATATTTGAATTCTTATAGACGAATACCGTTGCCTAATATTAATTAATTAGTTTTACTTATTTATTAACTATTGACTAATAACATACAAACTAATTAGTTTACTTATTTATTTTCACGGTTTAAGGCGTTAACAGTGATGAAAATGTAGTACTGCATCACTTCATAATTTTGAAACAACCAAAATAGAAGCCAAAGAAAATGGGGGTTTTCAGGTATACATAGCCCTAAGATTGCTAAACAGGTACAGCAGGGCGAAAAATGTTTGGTACAATGCAGGTACAACGAATGGAATGAATAACTTTTGCCTTTCCTTTATATATTTTATTTGAATACTGTTTGTATAACAAATCCATTGTACTGCCCTGTATGATTGACGATTTACAACTAAATACTATAGTTTACGACCTTAGTGGGAAACATTACGTTGTGCAATTTATGGTTAATACGAGAGGGATATTAAGGCCCAGTTTACGCCATTCATGCCCTCCTAAAATAAAATAAAATACCGTGTCCCTAACGGAAGCTTGAAAATCTAGGTGTACAAAACAAATGAAACTACCTATTATAGATGCTACTATTATTAGTGGTATACTTAGTAGTACTACCGTCATTACTAGACTAGTAGTATACTACTATGGAACTGCTAAATTGAACTGCGGCGGACAAATAAATTAAAAAAAAAATTTCAAGTAAATTTCTAAATTAGTTAGCCTAAAAAACATTCGAAGTTAAAACATTCTAATGTAAGAATAAGACAAGCTAGGCGAACTTGTGAAGTTGATCATTCCCGATAACGGCCTACTCAAAAAAATCTAACCAACTTAAAATAGTAAACAGCAGGCCAGACGCTTTATAGTCTATGCGTTAGCGTTGAGTCCGTATTAAGCGACGTGCTCCCCTTTTTTGTTTAGAATGGGTAATGGCAGACTTATGAGTAAGAAAAAATTCAATTGTAAATTTTGAAACTGGTGCACTTTTTAAGTGACTAAATGGGTCAGAGGACATCCAACCATTATTTCAACACCTTTTACTGACAGGCCTTCCAGGTGTCCCAAAATTGGACCAATAAAAATCTCAAAAAATTTCTATTTTAATCAAAAGGATTGAAAGTTAGGTTGAAAATGCAGCTCTGAGGATAATGTGCCATCACCAAGTAACGCGTTTAACCTATTACAAAACAGAGACTATATAAGCATTCTACTTGAAATTACATATAACATAGATTGGTGAAATCTGCATTTTGACGCTATGGTCGCACCTAAAGTGGTGTTATTGTCCAGCCCCCCCCCCCATCCAACCAAGTTCTATATGCTGCAACTTTTTCGAGTCGTGATGACTCATGGATGATTTCGGTAACACTGATACTACTGATAACTTATCTTAACACCAAGCCGCGTGAGGCCAACACAGCTCTCCCCAAACGAATATACAGGGCTTGTCCGGAAAGTAATAGGACTGATTTTCTTCCGTCGCACCTGTACTTCGGAGTGTGTGCGGGCCGACTCGATTCGGTAGAGGGCGTTCCTAGCTAACGAACGAGCGGCTGGTCAGCTGTCTTCGAGCACTTGGAAGGTCAGGACAGGCATTTTTGCGTGACGTGTTTCTGAGAGTGGTGCAAGCCGAAAATGCAGCGTCCGTTAGAGCAGAGGTACGCAATTAAATTCTATGTGAAACTCGGTAAATCTGCGACAGAGATGTTTGATATGATCAAGCAGGGTCACACAGATGTTGCTTTAGCAAGGAGTGGTGTGTTTAGGTGGCACCAGGCCTTTTTGCAGGGCCGGGAAGAGGTCACCGATGAAGACCGTACTGGAAGACAAACTTTAACTTCGACAAACACCGACAATGTGACTCGTGTGCGCAAAATTTTGAACTCAGACAGTCAACTCGTTTAATTGCCCAAATGTTAAATTTACCAAAATCTGTCATTCATGGCACTGTGACGATGCATTTGACCATGCGAAAGGTGTGCACGAAGATGGTCCCAAAAGTGCTCACTGACAACCAGAATGGAAGTGTCCCAAGAAATTTGAACATGAGTGAAGTTGACCCCTCAATTTTTGCATAAAGTAATCACAGGTGACGATTCTTGGATCCTTGAGTATGATCCCGAGACAAAGAGACAATCTTCAGAGTAGCCCACGTTGAAGTCTCCTCGCCCAAAAAAGGCAAGAATGAGCAAATCCAAAGTGAAAATGAAACTCATTGTCTTTTTTGACACGAAAGGCATCGTCCACCATTAATTTGTTCCTCCTGGACAAACCGTTAACGCCAATTTTTATATAGAAGAGCTCAAGAGACTCAAACGAAGGGTCCATCAGGTCCAACAGGGTTAATCGCAGCCGACTGGAAGTTGCACCACCAAAACGCCCCAGCTCACACCGCCATTGCCGTGAAAGCTACCTGACCAAGACCGGCATCCCAACACTTCCGCAGCTTCCCTACAGTCCTGATGTGGCACCCGGACTTTTTTTGTTTCCTCGCCTGAAAAGGCCGATGAAAGACAAGCATTTTGAGGGTCCAACCAACATTCACCGCGGCTCTCAAAGCTATTCCGGAGAATGCATACCGTTACTCCTTCAATGCTTGGGAATGGCGCTGGCAGCGCTGCATTGACACAGAAGGAGCCTATTTTGAAAGTTTTTACAGAATTGTAACGATTGGCTCAATAAATGTTTTTATATCGACTCAGTCCTATTACTTTCCGGACAAACCCTGTAAGTCAAACTCTCTTCACCCCTCCAATATTTTCTATGTCTTTTAACTGTTTACTAGTGACTTCTTTTTTGTTCAGCCCTGAACTGCTAAAAGTACTATTTTGCCAGAAAAACACCCGAAAAACGATCATTCATAAATAAAACGTGGCCTACCCATCTTTACCTCTTTTGTCAAAACCCTAGAAAGTGGCACTGAGCTCCATTTCCAACCCAGACTAGTGCTGGTGAGCTGGTGTACTTCCATTCAAACGAGTATCTAAAACTATCCTTAGACAATTACCCTGTAATATTCTCCTCAATCTCCTTAACCTCAACACTTCCGAGCCATGCATGATCACACCCTGCCTCCCAGAACCACCTCCCTGTTCATCCAAACTTCTTTCAACTCTGAAAAAAGCACCCTCCATATTGCCTACTCTACTTTTTAAATCTTCACTGCATCCACCATTTTTAATACCAGGGCCACCTTGACAAAAACTACCCTCTTGATAGATTTTTTCGTTACGTAAAGCTACCTATTCACCTTCATTTATTCCTAAATTAAGCAACTCTGTTTTTTAAACATCAATTTTCAATCATTCTATCAACCCCTGAAATCTTAAAACCTTCAAAACTCATCAATTTCAATTGCATTATCAGGGCGTAATTTCCTATGGGGAGGGGGGGGGGGAGAACTGTCCCTCTAAGACCTTGCCCCCCCACTGGCAAAATTCCCCCACAGCAGAAATTTAGTTTCTTAAAATAGCTTATCAAAACTAAGATAAGCATGCATTATTCAATCATCCACAGAAACGGGTCAGTTTCTTTAGTATATCTTTACTTTTACGGTACTATATGGCTCATTTTTCAGTTTTCACTGTCATTTTCACTTGATTTGAGAAACTTGGCTCCAACTTAGCCCTCCCCATGATTTTGACAAATTTACGCCCCTGAACATTATTATCCAGACACTTAAAATTACTGCGGTATCAACACGTAGGAGGATTTTGCTTCCCCGTTGCTGTCTTGTTCTCCAATTGCCTTTAAAAAAAACTCTTTACCAAACTATAAGTACAGATGTAGTTTGACTTCCAATAAAAGTGAGTATTAGGGTATTTTTTTTCAAATCCCTAACTAGAAATATTAGACTGAAATTGCTATATGAACATCAACGTCCCTAAACAAAATACAATGCATAGCCCAAATGTGTATAAAGAGATATCTGAGCTCGATTATCACAAATCTATGATTAATATTTGAATTAAAACATATTCAAATTTTTCCAAAATTAATTTGTGATATGCAAGTCTTCACGAATGATGTGTCACTTTCCCCAAATTTGATATTTGAAGACTATTCCCAGATCGGCTTCTGCTACCGAAGCAGCCCCAACCACAACTACTTATACCCTAAACATTGCTTCCGCCATTGCTCCAACCACAGCTACTTCTAACCCGACCGCTCGTGCTGAAATTACGACTACTCATACGATGGGTACTTCTATAACCGATATTCCTGCCACAACCCGTCTTCTGTAACCGATACTCTTATCACGACCCCTAGTGCAACTAAAATTGGAACTTGGAAAATACTGAAAATTCGAACTACCCAAAATATCTCTAATACTTTTTTTTAATAACATACTATATCACTGATATAGTATACTATATACTATAGTATACTATAATCACTGATACTGCAATTTGCATAACCATTGGCAAGCTATGACAGAAAATAGCTCAGACAAATTAATTTTTGTATGGCCTCTCCCCCTAACTTAGATTAACATCAAAGAAGGGGCAGTAGTATGAGCACTGTCAAGAAATTTCTCAGAGGTGAGTGAGGAGGGGGGGGGGGGTAAGTGCTACCAGGCCTTCGTTTTTATAAAAAAAAAATCAAACTGGAGAATTTCTCGTTTTCCTATTTGGGATTCCTCCGATCTCCACAATTTACCGACATCTATGCAGAACGAGGTTAATAACAAATGAAACTATATCTAAAAAAGTCTGAAACCGGCTGATACCGTGATGGTACTGAGAATGCTGATATTGAGAAGCTGATCCACTTAGCCGCTCAGACATTTTTGTTTAAAAAGAAAACCTACCCCTCAGCTCCCTAATTAGGGGCAAAGTTCTAGGTACCGTCGCAACAAACAAAAGAAATTAAACTTTAATTTAAGGCCCTTATTTATAGTCACTTAGAGTCGGAAAGCATCCAAGACGTGTTTGATTAATCCAATGGAATGAGGAAAAACCACTAAAAGTCATTAATGACTCTCTTAATAACAGACTGACTACAAACACTAAACTGAAAAATGACATTCAAAATTGCTAATTTTTCATCTCGTAAATTAGCTTCGGATATGCAATAACATATAGTTTACTAAATACGCAATTCGATACGCAGTTGCTAATACAGGTGTTTCGGAATTGAAACGTGCAACAAGAATTATTGGACATTATTGTCTTCCAACCAAAAATAAATGACGCGTGTGTGTGATGGATTGATTTAGATATGGATAAAAACTGTATTATGTCAACATTATCATAAAAAAAAGTAGCTCGGAAACATTTCAATGTCTCAACCACGTCAGCTTTGTATGTGTACACGCTTTACAATTCCTTTGAAGCTTCAAACAAGATCATTGCCTGAGCATGATTTGTTGTAACCATGCTTGTACTGATTATCTTCGCTAAGCAACCCATAGCTTACTAAGAACTTCATCCATCGATCAGTCACCAGCTGGAACGACATACCGGTAGAGGTAATTGTCAGACATGCGTCTTGAAATTTAGATACTGGAAATTGGTACAGTATAGGATATCCCTGGTGTCCCGTAAGTCATGGAGACTCAAAATGAACCTTTACAGAAAACTAGAGAAGCAAACGAAGTTGGGAAAGGTCTATTCGATTGAGTCTACTGTCTTTGTTTCGTTTCCCTTTTGTGTTTTATTGGATACAATGATTCGACTTAACATGACAAAATAGTATGTTTTATTGCATGCAACGCGCATGAGCTATTTTCTACCCCCCGAAAAAAAGCTGGTTTATTCACTCATCTAGAGGGAGTAAGGTCTTTGAGCCCATTCTCAAAATCTGGATATTTTCACCATAGTTTACAATATGCTCCGTATGTTTCGCCTGTGTTTCTCTCCTCTTTAAAGCAAATTTTGCCCCATAAAACAAATTCCAGCGTTACCGAAGACGTCAAAATGTTGCTCCATATTGCAAAAATTACGAACTGTAAAACACACGAAACATAATTTTAGACGCCGCAGTGGTTTTAGCACAATAGTGAGCCGCCATGTCAGTGCCGTATCTTTAACTGAATAAATATCAGATGATACACAAAGACCATTGCACTACAGATTATCTATTAGGTTTCACCAGATATCTCACTCCTAGCAAAATTCATGGGCCAAAGTGTTCCTCAATTGCATTGGCTATCAAACAAAACTCACCCACCCGTGCAATGTCATTGGATTGGATAACGCTCCGCCCTTTCTTGGATTAGATAACGCTCCGCCCGGACAGAGTAATTGGATATCGTCAATATCTAGGAAGCCAAATCATCTGATGCGATGGCTTTTGAGGTTTGCAAAAACATTGAAGAAAGAAATCTGCGTAAGTATCGATAATTTGTGATTGCGCTGCGTGAGCAAATAAACAGCCCCCCCGTTCTAACAAAAATGGTGGAAATCAAAGGTGAGGATAGAAAGCAGTCCTAAATGACCAGTTTTACCTCCTTCAAATACAAAACACAGCATGAAACAGCTATTTGAAAATCACGTTTCCTTCTGCTGGAAATCATGGAAATCATGAATGGTGAATATCATGACGATAGAAAGCAGTCCTAAATGACCAGTTTTACCTCCTTCAAATACAAAACACAACATGAAACAGCTAATTGAAAATCACGCTTCCTTTGGCTGTGTTAGAACATCAGTTTTCTCTCTTTTTCATTGATTTTCCGCTATGTCTGTAATCCCAGATGGAAACTAAACCTTTGTATTAGAGAATCTTTGCTGCCGACAAGGAAGTAAAACCAGAAGAAGTTCGAAAAAACACACGCTTCTCACTAGTGTCAATTGGGAAGGGCAGAGGGGCATGTGCCCCCTTAGATATTTTGCTCCCCTCCTCAGATACTTAAAAATACCTTTTCTAGGATTTTTTTTTGGGGGGGGGGATGTCTATTTTCGGTATTATCATTGAAAAACGAAAAAATTACCCACCCATTCCCTAAATTTTCGAAAATATATTTTGCCGCCCCCTTGAATTTTCGTGAATTGGCGTCACTATACTATCTATATTATAAATTGATATTTCTTTAGTCAACGCTAAAAATAAACTAAAAAAAAAAAATAAGTAAACGACTAACGAGAGAACATAAAAAAAAGACTGGCGCTTTTGAATCCCTTAGGAAAACTTCTATGACAAAGCTTAAGCAAACAGACGAGGACATCTGGATTTAATAAGCCTGTTGCTGCTGCGCAAACATTATTTGACAAGTAATTTGATATTTAAGGTTCTTTTTGTTCGCTGGCTTGGACAAACGAACAAATTGGAAATTTTCAGATACTAGTGCCCTTCGTTTTTGCGCACTTAAAAAAAAGTCGCCCCTTAACTTACAAGTTTTTAACAAAAACTAGGTAGGAAAAGTGGCGTAGGATGAGGTGACAGGCGCCATCTTTGTAGGGGTGACAATTTTTTTTAGGGTGACAAGAACATTTAGCTGATTTCAGATGGTAGTCTCGTTCATTTTTGCTCATTAAAAAAAAAAAAAAAATCAACTTGCAAGCTTTTAACAAAAACTTATTATTAAAAACAGTGGTGTAAGCTGGATAGCTTTCTTTCTGACTTGAAAATACATAATACTCACTTGAACAGTGTTGAATCATAAACCCTTGAATTTTTCGGTACTTGTGCATTTTATGGTACATACCGCTATATACTGTACAAGGAACTACTAATGGAAACCCGTCAAACGGGTACTTGCAAGAAATAAATGGATGGCAAAGCGTGATTGTTAATTGCGTTTACAATATTTAAACTGTTGTTTTTTGGGGGTTTAGGGGGGAAAGGTACCTAGGTTAGGTTATGTATTTAATATATGCTATGCTTTACCCCCACCCCCTAATGTGCAAATAAATAGCCCAAATTTCTTTCTAAACTATTATATATTCATTAAATTTTATTTCCTTTCATTAGCATTAATCAAAATTGACTTCTTTCGTTTGTACCATGTAATACATAAGTACGAATTTTTTCAAAAGAACCGAGGAGTTTGACTCACTCTGACATTTGTGGATAACAAATCCATATCATAGAAATTTAAGTATTTTTCTTAATTATTCAAACTATATCCTCCTCTTCTGAAATTTGTGTTATTATTTAGTAAGCAAGCGTTTTTTCCTTGTATATGGAGCAATAAATTAGGACTCTTTTAATATTACTTTAAACATTATTTGATGTGTTTCAGACAATGTCTTGTATATGTAAAAATTAGTCTTTGCTAATTATCAGGTATACGACTATAGGGTCTTATAAGTGTATGTGTAGCTATACCTTTAACAACTCACAAATGACTTTACCACATATAATAATCGTATTTATAATAACATTGATGTTATAATAATGTCAATAAGACTACGTTTAATAGTTAGGGGGGATCCCAAAAGAAGGGGTGACACGTTGAAACCCCGTCCCGGGTTTCAGAAGACCTCTCTCCGCCACTGAGGATAAAGAAAAAATTAGTATTTGATTTTTTTTTCTTTGTATATGTAAATTTAATATATAATTTAGGCATTTCATTATATGATTATTGAAGAGACAATAGATGCATGAACCTCTGACATTTCCAAACGAATAACAAATGAAGGCAAAATTTAAATGAGACAAAACTTCCAGTTCGAATTAGGACTGTTATTTGTGCATTAGATTTAATTGTCTACTTGATAAATAACGTCTTTTAAGTCTTATACATCACAACTACGTTCTATCAAGATACCAGCACTGCTTGAAAATGCACTGCTTGGCACTGGTTGGAATTGGCACTGCTTGGAAATGCTCTCGCTTTTGACAAAATAAACATGGGAACAGGCAAACATTGGCTATTTGAATACATGATTTTTCAGTAAACTAAACAAAGAAAGATTCAAACAAGTATACATACTACTACTACCATTAACAATTCACTGTAGCAAAAAAGCCACCTAAGGAGAAAATAGCTACGCACGTTCCTCTCCCACACCGACCAATTCAGAGCCTTACTCTTTACCTCCTCTCATGAAGTTTTAATTTGCTTTAATTAATTTATTTATAATAACTTCTCAACCCATTCAGGGCGCCCTGATTTTCGTTTGGGCCCAGATATATAACCAAAAAGCCTTCTGGCCAAAGATGGCTCTTTGGAAGTCTAGCCACATTCTAGCTATTCTTAACCCCCTTTATTGTCCTAGGACGAACAACGACTTTTGTATAGCTTTTTGTTTGACATACGGTCAGTAAAATAAGTGCCTAAACTATCCTTAGGGAATATATATATATATATATATATATATATATATATAGGCTCAAAATGACGAAAAAATATTTATGGGAATTCCGAATAAGAGCTTAAAAACCCTCAAAAATAACGACGGATCAAAATAAAAAGTATGCAATTTTGATATTTTGACGAGTGATATCTCAGATTATTTTCCTGTTTTTTCCACGTATGATTTTTCCGATGCGTTGCCAAGGAGGAACCAAGGAGCTGGTTTTTCCTCTTTAAAAGTTAATGATCAGGGTTTGCATCTTCTTAGGTCATGGTTGGCGGGTTGTTTGTGGAGTATTTCTGAAAATGAATCTGATTTAGATTCTTTGTTTAATTCTTTGAAAGAAGTTACCTTGGATACATGTGTTGCGCCCCAGTCGAATCCGGCATCGAAAAGGACAACCCCTTTGAATCCTTGGATAACTCCGGGAATCCTTAAAAGTTGGAGGAGGAAAAATAATCTTTGGAAGGCTTACAGGTCCTCTAAGCCATCTTCTCGTGATTCTCAACTTCAACTTTTCAAAGCTTATAGAAGACTTTACAATTCGCTTTGCCGAAAGGCCAAATCGTTGTTTTATAACAGAAAATTCTCTGCGTGTGGTAAAGACATTAGGAAGACATGACAAGTAATCAATCCTGTTATCAGGCCATCTTCTCTGCCTCCTTCTGTCCCTTCAAGTATTGTGATGGAAGGCAAAAATGTAGAGGGTGAGCTAAAAGTTCAAGATGCGTTTACTTCCTATTTTGCTAATATCGGCAAAACTACAGCCTCTTCTGCAAGTCCTTCTTCTTCTCTACCTGACTTTAGGTCTTACCTTGGACCGCCTTGTCCTAAATCAATGGCATTGGAACCTGCCTCTGAAGCTGAAATAGCCAGAATTATCAATGGTTTGAGGGGTTCTTCATCTTCTGGCCCAGACCGTACACCGACTAAGGTTGTAAAGTTCATTCTTCCTGTCATCATTTCTGCTCTCACGAGACTTATCAATCTTTCCTTTGAAAATGGTGTTTCCCTAAGTGCTTTAAAGCGTGCTCGCGTTATTATTCTTTTTAAAGGTGGATCAAGGAATGATCCTGCGAATTATCGTCCCATATCCCTTTTATCAGTGTTTAGTAAAATATTTGAAAAGCAATGCTTTCTCGACTTCTTAATTTTCTTAATTCTAAATACTATTTTCATGATTTTCAGTTTGGTTTTAGGGTTAAGCACTCAACTGAGCATGTATGCGCAACTCTTTCAAATTATTTACATTCAGTTCTTGACACTGGTCTGATACCTGCTGCTCTTTTTCTCGATGTACGAAAAGCATTCGAATCATTAACCCACAAGATTCTTCTTTGGAAACTGTCCCATATTGGTATAAGAGGGAATGCTTATTCTTGGTTTCTATCATATTTATCTGGTCGAGTCATCTCGGTTGATCCGCACTTTTCTAACCCTTCGGGAATAGTTTGGCGTTCCACAAGGATCTGTTATTGGGCCGATACTCTTTTTAATCTACGTCAATGACCTTATTAATGCGGTTCAAAATTTAAAACCTACCATTTGCTGTCGTCTTTGTCAACCAGCATCCGTCATTAATTGTGACTGGAGTTCGCCCTCACCTCTTCACCGGATGCAATTTTTGCTTTTGCTGATGACAGTACTCTTGGAACAGCTGGTAGAACTGAGTCTGATCTTCGTTCAAAGATAAATTCAGTTTTTGAAAGAGTTATCCAATGGTTTGATGTAAATTATCTTGCCTTAAATGTCGGGAAGTCATTTTTTCTCATTTTCTCCAGAGTTTCAAAGGCTTGCCCTGACTTAATTGAAATACACGTATCAAGAGGTTCTCTAAATAGACCTAAGGATCGTTACGTTCGATTCCTAGGCATCTTGCTTGACGGAAATCTTTCATTCAAGCATCATATTGACCTGATTAAAATGAAAGTCTCCACGAGTCTTGGAATCCTTAGAAAGCTCAAACACATATTCCCAGGGTAGATTCTTAGAATCTTGTTCTACAGCCTAGTTCAGTATTATATTTCCTATTGTACTGTTATTTGGATGTCAACTTTTCCCTCGTCTCTGATGCCACTTTCAAAACTTTATGACAAAGCAAGGACTCTTATTACGGAAACTAACCAATCTTCACTTAAACCCTTGCTTAATTTGAAATCTCTCTGTTTTCTTTCTTGTTCTTCTTTCATCTTTTTACAGTTGTACGGCCACCTTCCTGCTGCTCTGTGTAATAATATATCTTTTGTTTCTGATCAATCGACTTATCATCTCCGCACTTCCAGCAATTTACACATTCTTCATGCTCCATCAGTGAGGTCTGACTTCAACCCTCTGACAACTTGCAACAGGATTTGGAAGACGCTCCCTGTGTCTACACGAGGCTGCCACTCGTTTGGTATGTTAAAAAATTATGTTAGAGATTTTCTAGCAAGTAATTAAGTATTTTTCCGGTTTCCCTTGGAGTTGATGTCTCTGGATTGAGTTGGATATTTATTTGAGTTGGTGAATTCTTCGTGTTATCCCCTGCCTAGCTTGTCATTCAGGGGATTATTAAGGTAGGGCGACTGGATTTTTATTTATTATTATTTTTTTTTTTTGGTATTTTGTTTATATATTTTTTTGTATTGGTATTTTTTTTTCTGTTCTTTCCTGACCATTGAGCCTTATGGGGGAGATTTTATTGATGTAGTTTTTTGTTATGATTTTTATTGTTAAATAAAGAACTCACTCATTCACTCACTCACTCACTCAATTACCCTGGTCAAAAACCCTTCAAATTGAAGAGAATCACATTTTAGCTTGGGTAGCACTTTTCCACATTTTTTCTTCGCGCTGGCGAGGCATTAGAACATCGTGGATAGCTATTTAAGGGCTCTTTTGATTATAAAAAAGGGTCTAAGCTTCTTTCCAACGTAACGGGAAAAATTTAAGCAAAGATATACATTCTGTATCGATCGTCACGTAGACAATCAGAAACCAAAACTGCAGCCTGAATTTCTTTTTTTGAAAAAATAATGGGAAAAGAAATTGCCTGGCTTCTAGAATTAGAGGTACTTTTATTACAATTAATTTTCTGAACCAATTTAAATTGAGCTAGCTTAGCGTGAGAGAAGACAAAGAGAAATGACAGAATAGATGGAAAATATACAATTTGGTCTATATATTTGCACATTAAGGGGGGTAGGGATAATGGGGGCTTCTCTTTCTCCTTTATTGGCAAATCTTTTCATAGATGCCATTGAAACCTCCGCTATACACAGTTTTAGAATCTCCCCTTGTTTCTGGGGTAGGTTCATGGATGATGTGGTGTGCGTTTGGAAACATGGATTGGACTCCTTAGACCTATTTTGTAAGCATTTAAATAGTTTTGATAATAATATAAAATTTACAGCTGAATTTGAGGATAATAATAAATTACCTTTTCTGGATATTTTATTAATTAAAAGGGATCTCCATTTACTTTTCTCGATTTACAGAAAACCAACGCACAATGATAGGTATTTAAATTTTCATTCTTGCCACCCTATGTCGGTGAAACGGGGGGTTGTAATTTCACTAGTGGATAGAGCCTTTAGAATTTGTTCCCAGGAATTTCTGGATTCGGAATTGTTATACTTGAGGGATATTTTGTTTTGTAATAGTTACCCAATTAAGTTCATTGAAAAAATAATTGAAAATAGACGGGTTAAACATGATAGTAGGGTTATTGGGGTTTCTCAGTCTTTAGATCCAGATGTATCAAAAAGTTACCATATGTACCTGGTTTGGGTGAGAAACTTTCACGGGTTTTACGTAAATTTGGTATTGATACATGTTTCCAATCGTTGAGGCCAATGGGTAGTTTCTTTAGTTCTGGTAAGGATTTAACCCGGGGAAATTTAGTAAGTGGGGTGTATAAAATTCCGTGTTCTTGTGGGAAGTTCTATATTGGTAGAACTCACCAACAATTTGTTGAAAGGTTTATTGAACACCGAAATTCAATAGAAAAAACCCTACAATTAAGCAAGCCTCCAGAAACTTTTGTTTCAGCTTTAGCAGAAGATATTTGGTTTCAACCAGATCACTTTGTAAAATTTGATGAAGCCTTAGCTATTTCAAATGATAAGGGGTACACTCAATGGGCGAGGGAAGCCATAGAAATTAAAAAACACATGTTTGCTAACCTTTCGATAAATAGGGACACAGGTAATTTAAATATTGACCCAATTTATGATAACCTTCTAAAGAGTGAATCAACAGTCAATAAGGGAGTTAAGATTTTGAATAATCACCAGGGGACTATTTTACCTGCTAGACCAAAACGATTTGCTTCAGTAATAGCTAACAAAAGGATTATTTCGCAACATAATAATTAAAGTAATTTACAGTTTTATTATTTTTCCTCAGTTACTCTGGTGTCCTCACTGAAGTAACTCTATAATAGCATTTTTTCCCTACGTGGATCAGTTTGCGCCAATTGTACATTTTTTTTTTTTGGTGGTGGTTTTATTGGTTTTTAGTTTTGTCTTGTTTTTTTTTTTTTTTTATCCTGTTCTTCTTGTGTTTCTTTCGTGCTGAAGACGCCTTGTTTGGATACAGGCGAAATATCCGCGTTGTTTTGCATTTGTCTTTTCTCTCCACTGGCCACAGTCTCGTTTGTTTGTTTTTTTTTTCATTGAGATTTTTCTCTTTGTTGGATTTTTTTTATGCATTATACTCAACGCTACCGCTATATACTGTAGAAGAAAACACTAAAGGAAACCAGTCAAACGGGTATTTGCAAGAGACAAATGGATCGCAAAGCGTGGTTTCTCATTGAGTTTACAATATTTAAACTATTGTGATTTAGGGAAGGAAAAGGTACCTACTCTAGATTAGGTACGTATTTGATATATGCTATGTTTGGGATAAGACAAAATAGAATGTAGGAATGAATTCAGAGGCTGCTACCTGTTAAGCCCTGGATGGTTGTGTTTAAGCACCTATCCTTACCCTATTTCTAAAGGTTTGAGAGGGTCGGTAAAATTCTGGCTCTTCCCCTATTAAGGCTTAACGATTAAACAAAAGGCCTAAATGGGGAATGATTCTCGGAGATAGCCTATTCTGCAATACATGGGTATTTTTAAGCACCTATCCTTTCCCTATTGATAAGACTTTGTAAATTGCTTATACCCGATTTGACTTTAGGAAAAAATTTGAAGTTTTTTTTTTTAGAAAAAATAGAACATATGAAACTTAGAAAATTGTCCTTCGATTTTGCCTTGAGTCCACTTTTCTTTGACTCTAGGTTTAGAAAACACAATTCCATTCCAATTATTTAAGTGTGATTTTCAGTTCCATTAGTATTCTTTTGAAATTTAAGACACAACTTTTCAAGTTCTTTGAAACCATATAAATCAGGATTTAGCAAAGTCCTACTGGTACTTACGCATTATATGGGCCTTTACAAGGAAACCAGTCACGAGAAACCCGCCAGACGGGTTAATTCAAGATACCGCTATAGAGTAATGCAATGCAAAGCATGGTTTTCATTGCGTTTACGATATTTAAACTGTTGTTTTGAGGGTTTAGGGGGGGGGGTACCTAGGTTACGTTACGTTACGTATTTAATATATGCTATGCTTTACCCTCCCCCCCCCCCCCGCCCTAATGTGCAAATATATAGCCCAAACTTGGTCATAAACTATTATATATTCATCCTATTTTATTCTATTTCATTAGCATTAACCAACTTAGAAGGGCCCATATAATGCGTAAGTACCGTCATACTTTCTTTGAGCATTGTGTGCTCTATATCTACTCCTGAATTTTTCATTTTTAAACTCAAAAATTGTACAGGGTCATCGAAGCTCAGTGCCCTTTAGAGGCGAAAGGGGGTGAAGGGCGAAACTTATAAAGGTCTCCCCAGCTCATACCTTAGGCTCTAAAACATTCCTGAAAGCTTCAATCACAAAATTCAACTACTTTCGAAGATTGCAAAAAGCCCCACATATAGAATTTTATCGTATTTTCGCCCTCTTGGTTCCCTAAAAAAATTGGGGAATGACCAATTCTGTAGGATATATGCAAAACAAATAAAAAAGCACCGTTAGATTCCTTATTTTACCTTTTTTTCAAATATCAAGGTCGCTTTTTTGACAGTTCACCCCACCTGATGGTCCAAAATATAGCCTTATA
>JAQQPU010011910.1:0-16056 GCA_029168905.1 Artemia sp. Kazakhstan ARC1039
GAATACCCCACCACGCCCTTTTTCCTTACCCCTTCCTTTGAACTAATTCTGTTTATACCTGAAGGCCCAATGAGAGTTAGAATGTTTTGGTATTAACACACACCTACTAGGCATCTGCTCTTCTCCCTAACAAGGAAAGAAACAGAGAGTGTAAGGCAATGGCGGATCCAGGGGAAGGGCGAGGGGGCAACCCCCCTAACGTAGTATAAAGTAATGTAATTTACTTAATTAACGCAAGATTGCGTTAATTAAAATTGCTATTTTTTCAATCCATTCATTGTTGTCAATCGCTGTTCACAAGTTATGCAAGCTGTCTATTGTTCATATATAAGGTTTTTATCAAAGAGGTAATCGTATAGACTTTGAAAAAAGCCTCATTTGATATCAATTGAAAGTTCTAGATCCGTTTTTTTAAGTCAAGAATAATCGGACAGTAAGCAATCCCCCCCATGCCATAAAATCTTGAAACTTTTGCAATCAAAAACGAACAAAAATTAATTAAAAAACTTTCCAAAAAATAAGTTTTTCAAAGAAAAATAAAGGCCATTTTAAACTTAGGCTCAGGAGATACAAATACCTGTTAAAATTCAAACTCAAAACGACCGAAAATTACTATTAAAGAATAAATGAAACCCAAAACGAACAGAAATTAAATAAACAATCATAGCAAAAAACCCACAACAAGTAATCATATAAATGAATAAATAGTCTTAAAGCGAGTAATGCTTGGATTGAATATGAAAATCAAGCTTAAAACGAAAAAAAATAGTTTGCTATTAAAGTATAAATGAAACTTAAAACGAACAGAAATTAAATAAACAATCAATGCGAACAAGCATACAATATATATTAATGTAAATGAATAAATAAATCTTAAAACAAGTGAAACTTAAATTGAATATGCAAATCAAGTTTGAATCGAATAAAAATAACTACAAACAAGAGTTTGAGTATCGCCTCACTGCAGAAGTCTAAAAACTACTGCGTCATTGGCGATTTACTGAAAACAAATTAGGCCTATATTACAAATGTTTTCTTTTGTACTTAATATTGTAAGATAAATATTAAAATTACAGTAAAATTTGGAACTGATGAGCTTTCAGCAATTAATATCATTATACATCAAATATTCAGTTTAATTTATTAGTTTTTTCCAAGATTGGTCAAGACAAATATAGTTTCACTACAAACAAAATTTGGATACTGGCCCCTTCTTTAACTGTAAAAACCTAAAGCCTTCTGCGTCATTGGCGCTTCACTGAAAACGAATTACTCGTATATTACAAATTTATTCTTTTCCAGTTCTTACTGCATTGAAAATGAAAATAAAAATTACAGTGAAAAAAACATCTTGAACTGATGGATCTTTCAACAATTATATATATCTAATATTTATTTATATTATTTATATATACATCTAACATTATATATCTAATATTGAATTTGATTTTGTTTATACTTTCCAAGACTGTTCAAGACTCATATAGTTTTCAGTAAGGCGCCAATGACGCAGTAGGTTTTAGGCTCATTACTATCTAGTCAAAACAAAAAACTGAAAGCAGTGTTTTTAAAAGAAAATTTATTCGCAATTGTATATATGAAAAACTTATTTCATTTTTGATAGGCTGATAGGCATTTGATAGGCTGAAGTTTAACTTCAGCCTATCAAATGCTAAAAATTTGTTAGAGCCACTATTGAAGGTTTAATCATGTTATTTTTTCGTTTTTCACGTAAGACTTGGAGGTTTTCTCTTCTTGAGCTAAATTGATGACATATATCATTTTTCTTCTAGCTCATCAAAATGCTTGTGACAGTTGTTGTGATTTTTATTGTTTGCTGGACTCCGTATTTGATCGATGAAGTGTTGACAGCATTTGACCATCTTTCACTTCAAAGAGACGTCGGCATCTCGCGAGTGACGTATACTTTTGTACAATTATTGGCCTACACAAACAGGTTGGACATCTTTTTTCTATCAATTTTAATGGAGCATATTCTTTCATATTCTTTCTTTTTTTTATCTGTCTATTCTAACTTTTGACAGGGCGAACATTTTTTTTTATTTCTATTTGTTGAAAATTTTTTGAAGTATATTTAGACTCGTTTTCTACCATCTGATTATGAAAAAGAACTAGTTTTGAATCTATACATGAGATACAAAGATTTCAGGCAAGGAAAATGAGCAGGAGAAAGAAAAGGGAGAAACCTATAAAAGGGAGAAAAGGGAAAAGAAGAAAATGTCTTTTTTCTGTTTCGAATTACTGCAAATTATCAAAAGTGATGTTCGTTTATCGAAATTATGAAATGGGCTCCATTACCAGTTTTTGCCTAAGGAAGGAAGAGTTTAGGTTTTGGTTTTTATTTTGTGTTACCCGTTTATAATTAGTCTGACCAAATAGAAAATGTCATTGTAATAAAAACCAAGTCCAAATTCCCTGACTGTATGATAGAAAGATGTTAAAAAGCTGCTAACTGTGAAGTTCCCAAAATCATGCTTTAAAAATTTTTTGTTTATAAAAGACAAAAAAAAACTACTAGAAATTCTACTACTCAAAGTACCTCCCTGACCTGGAATGCTGAAATGCACTTTCCCTTTCGTCTTGTCCAGCCCCCAAGCCACTCACAGAATTGCTCGATTTTTACCCATGATAACGCCCTGATGTTGATTCTCTAATAGCATCCAAAGTCCGATTAGGATATCCTTTTAGTTTTTCTTTAACTTACATAGATAAAAAAGTAGCTGAAAAACCACAAGGGGCGAAATCCAGTTATACCTTAGGCGGAAGGAGTTTTCAAGGTGCCGTTTTGGCTAAAAAAACTGCATGATGAAGATGATTGTGTGAGAAAGTATAT
Organism: Artemia sp. Kazakhstan ARC1039; assembly: GCA_029168905.1. Classification (NCBI taxonomy): domain Eukaryota; kingdom Metazoa; phylum Arthropoda; class Branchiopoda; order Anostraca; family Artemiidae; genus Artemia; species Artemia sp. Kazakhstan ARC1039. The sequence goes on from JAQQPU010011910.1 coordinate 2,855, forward strand.
TATCGCCGTGAAGTACCTATACTGATAACGACAAATTGAGTCTTTTTCTCCAATTTTTAGCAAAAAAACAGTATACTGGACTGAAGTTTTAAGAACCATAAGGCGCGCGATGACGCGTTCAGGTCTGTGGGTGTATTTTGTCCATACAAAATAAACGGAAAACAGAAAAAAAAAATTAAGCTTTGTTTAACTGTTTTAACTGCATAAATTTATTTGAAGCTTCATAAAAAAATATAAATTATTGTGTAAATATTAGCAAAAATGTGTAAAAATGTAAATTATTCTGTAGTTATGCAACTGCTAATATTTAGGTGGGTTATTGTATATTCATGCTTATTTAAAAAATTAAAACACTAGAATAAAACACTTGATGTTACCCCTCGACTGTATTTGTTGCACTCGAAAATGTTGTAAAGCACAAGTAAAACTTTAAAGTAAATTGCCGGAAGGTGATGAAGGGGAAGGACTTCATAAAAGGATAATATCTACTTATTTTTACTTTAAACATAGTTCTTTGTGTTCATTTTAGAAAAAAAAACTTCATCCAAATTCGATGAATTTCATATCTACTAGTTCCTCTTTTCGCTATAAGGTATTATCAGGAATATGCGTTTTCCTTGTATAATGTTTCAAAGAAAATATACATACCGTTAGAGCTTCTACTAGAGTATATTAATTTTACAGCAGCCTTCAAGAGACGTTTCTCGCAAAAAAGATATGAAATTCCTCGTATAGTAATAAAAGTAAAAAAGACACAAAAGGGATAGATTAAAAACTTCTTAAAGGTAATGCTAACAATAAATACGCTGTACGACATTCCTTTTGGAACAAATATGAACAAAATGAAAGTGCAAAATGTGGCTAAGATTGCACAAAATTTAACCTGATTGTATCACCAATGTTATTATTGTTATTTTTTCTTTTTTTTGCGGATTAGAGACGAGTTTTGTTAAGGATTTTTTACTCGGCACTACGTAGCCTACGTTGGAGCTAAAATTGCAGGAATTGTCATACAATCCCAAGATTTGTCACCATTAAACATAAAATGGATCTGAGGTTGCAAACATATGGTCTAGAAAGTAAATATTTTTCTTTAAAATGCGGTCGAAAAAAAATTTAGGTCATACATGTCTATTTTATTCTAAGGGGGGAGGGTCTTTGACCAGATTTTGTGAATGGATACATACAGTTATGTAACGTCAAAAAAGATTCGACTCCTTTCAGAACCTAAGTTCATTATAATATTTTTTCTCTCTAAAAGCTTATAGAAACAACTGCATAATAGAGTTGGAAATCTTCTCCTATCATAAAAATAATATTTGTCATTTCTTTGTGATACTCACCATTTTTTATCAAATTTTGCCTCTAACGCACTTTTGAGAATTTTTCATAAAAGGTAGATAAATATTTTTCTACGGGTATACTACTTCCATTCTCATTGCTAAGCCCATGAAACTATGATACGTGTTCGAATTTAACCTATAAATAGACTATACTCCTGTCGGAGCCTAGGTCAATTCTTGAAACTTTTGCATGGCTCAACAAATTTGCATGAATAGAAGTGAAAACTACATGAATTGAAGGTAATTAAACGTTATTGATGATTTTAAGGCTGGCTATTATTTTTCTATGGTAAAAATACTCTTCCTATCTTAAGTTCACTCAAGAAAATTTGACGTTTGTTTTTAGATAAGCATTTTTCATTTTTGAGGAATGTTTTTGGACATTTTCGGGGAATATTTTTGGACTAAAAATAAACGAGGAGTTTCTTTCTCCCAACTTCTGTGCAAATATGTGTAGGCAATAATCAGGTGAAAAAGGAGACTATAGGAATCAGTCCACATGTTAACTCTAAACTGGATTATTGTCAACTAAGAAGTGAATCGTTTTATGATTTTATGAGAAATTTAGATGGCGCTAATTGTCTAACCAACTAAAAAAATAATACTTGGCATTCTTATTGAGTATAGCCCATCCAAATTAATTCTGTGTAACTATTACGGACATTATAATACATTTTTGTATTAGGGTGGGGGTGTCTAAGTTATTAAAATCAGATAGAATTTACAAGCAATCTCAAAACACAAATATTTTAGAGGGATTATGTCAAAGTAGATGCAATCTTTTGTGCATTTCGGCGACATTTTACAGGAATACCGGTGGTAATTCCAGCATTCTCGGTTTTATTATTACAATTTTATGCACAACTGTTTTATATGCTGTGTGCTTTTTTTTCTGGGAATCCTTACTACTTTTTTGGCAGCTTTGGCTCCATGACAGGTATCTTGAAATTCTCAATAAACATTCCTGCATTATTGGCTCCGTTTTTAAAATTTTAGACACAACTTTCTTGTATATGGGTAGGCCTATGCTTTTTTGTGTGCTGTGAATCTCGTCAAATTTTCTTTTAGCCTCAGCTCGATTCTGCAAATTTTTTTGTGATACTTCTTACGATTCTCAAAAGTAACAATTTTAGTTATATTTCCTGTAATGTTGCTGAGATTTTGTGCATTTTTGACTCCCTTTTGTAAAATTAATTCTAAATTTTTTTTTCCTATAGAGAAAGTTTTCGAAGAACATTAGAGAGCAACATAGCACGTACAGACCAGCAGAAAAAAAGTCACACAATAGTTCAAATTTAATACGTACAGAGGTCCCTAATGAATAAACGAGACCCCAAAATGACAAAAACAAAATGAATGGTCAAGTGAAACTTAAGACAAACAGGAATTACCACAACAGAAATAGGGCTTACGTGCTCTTTGTCTTCTAGAGTCTTCATTTGCACTTCACTCTGCTAGTTTCTACGGGGATGGGTTGCCCTCCAATCACTTTTGACTCTTAAAAACAGTACTAGAATTTTCAATTTCCAATCAAATGAGCCCTCACCAGAGTTTTTACGGCCATCCTAATACAAAGTGGTGTGACAAAAAGAAGATAAAAAATAAAAATAAGTGGCAGCCACATTGCTCTTTACTTAGGCAGAACCAGTGTAGAACCTTTTATTTACACTCAAAAAGGATCCTATGACGCAGCTGTTGAGTAGCTGAGCTAAGCAGCTGTTGTCGCTCATGATATTGAGAAAAATTACAAAAAATGCAGTCACATGTATTGTGGTATTCAACGTCTGAAAGCACTAATCAAACCGTACCAGTTTTCTTTTACCAAGTCCCTTCTGTCAATTTTAACATTATTGCCAGTTTTATTTTTGAGTCCTTTTAACCAGGTTCAGGCTTTTATTCTGCTGCCTCTTCTTGTAAATGGTCTGTGACTAAATTTTCTCATGGTACAAAAGAATAGTTTATATAGATTAGCCATAACTAATGCTAAAACATTACTATAAGCAAACAAAGGGGCTTATCCAATTACGAATTAAATTTTTCGAAACGAGTACAGTGTTTCTTAAGACAAATTAGAAAAGGGAGCTTTCCAAAGCTACACTTCGATTGAAGCACTGAAGCAATTTATTCGTTGCTTTGTGAAGTATATCGTTAAATGTTTTTTTCATTCAGTCACTCAGTAAGACCATTTGAATCAAATTTTTAAATATTTTTTGGCGAAAAATTGTAAGTAAGATGTGACTCGAGCCAATAGTAAACAAAACACTGAAAAAGAAATTTTGATAACATCTAATACCACAAAAAGATTAGATTTTATGCTCATTCCAAGTGTATAACATTCATTAAGTTTAATATTACCCATCAAAAGCTGCCAGCATGAGAAAGATTGCCTGAATTCGGAAAAAGGGGGTAAACATTCTCAAAAAGACAGATGATCTTACTGAAAAACATAATTAGATTCAGCATATCGGAGACTCTTATTGCAGAGGTCCTACCCCGAAATTATGGAATTTTGCTTCTTTTTTTTCCATATAACCACGGTCGCGTCGTGATTATATTTTTCTTATATCAATAAAAAAAAAATCATGCCTTTCTTAATCATTTCTCTCTCCTTGATCGATGCAATAGCGTTTTCACATAGTGCCATAAGACCTTGCCCAGTAGCATAACAGAAGACTTTATGTTACATTATACAATCTTACGGAACAAATTTTGTTCGGAAAGCAAAATCGAGCTCCACTTATATAAGAGCCACCATTCATAAATCACCTTTAAATGACTAAAATTTTTCCCTCAACAGTTTTTTTACAACCATGACAAAACTTCTGTAGGCCGAAAGTTTAAGTAATAACAGGATTATTTTCATGCCTTTCAGAGAGAAAAGTTATATATAACTCCTATATCAAATATCTATTTCAAATGTTTATTAGCTAAAGGTAGCGTTTTTGGCTATCCCATACATTAGGAGAATTATAATCTAATATAATTTCTTTAATTTCTATTTATTTTAATATTGATACTGATTTTTGACATAGCAGAATTTTAATTTCGCAGTTGAGAACTATCACGAAGCAAAAGAGATGTCTTGCCTTGAGAAGCGCTAGTTCAGTACTGAAAATCGATTTTATATTTTACAATAATTTATAAAACAGAGTATTTTTAAATTCACAAAACAATTAACTGAACGAAACATATAAAAACATGAATATGTATTTTTTTCGGGTCAGTTACATATCCATCCTCTAGGCCTAATATCTTCTGTCCAGCGAACATGAGAATGAAAATAACTGTAACCTGGTAAATAGCCTGTCCAATAATATTTCTCAAAATACCTCTTAATAGTATTGGTGTTACGATCATATGGGCGAAGCTCAAGTAAGTTCGGGTGTGGTGCTTCTGTAGCAAGGGCTAGTGACGCAAGTGAATCCATGATAAGATTCAGCCATAAAATTTGTACAGTTTTTAACAGAGATGTTAGGAAGACACTGGCTCCTACTATTTCTACTATTGATGCTGCTACATTAGCAGTTTTATTTTTTCTTGTTTCTTGTTTTTCATTGTGTAAGCGGGAGAATGCCTGATGACTAAAACTCCGCATTTCAACACCCAAATTGATTAACTCTTGGTGAAATTCCAGATTAGTAGGGGTAGGGGAGGTGTAGGAATTAATCTCTCATCTCGCTTAATTTAGACTATGCTTAAACAAGGGTGCTGCGGGGTGATACTTTTCTTCTCGTTGCATAAATATGTCTAAAATGTGTATTAAAACTTTATTTAATTAAACTGATTGTCTACTAGTTTAATAATGTTCTATACAATGAAGTGTAAGAACGCATCAGCTATAATGAACGAGGGGAAATAGATCGAGGGCAATGGGGGAGGAGAAGGCAGATGCCTCAAAGTTCGATTGTTAATTCCTAAATTTTCTAACTGTAATTGAGTCCTAAGATAATTTTCCAAGATGTTTTTTTTTATGGGGGGGGATTAGAAATTAATATCTAATCCCTCCTGATTTTAGGAATACTTTTGGTCTACACCCTCAGTATTGATGTTGGGGGGGGGGGGGGTAATTGTACCCCTTTCATTAAGACAATCTTTTTCTATGTATGATTAAATATTACATTCACATACTTACCGGCAAAGAGGTGGAAGAGGCCAGGTGGGGTATCATAAACCTCACCAGGAAATTTTGTGGTGGGAAGAGTTGGCAATTATTACCAGAAGCTTAGTTTTCAGAAATTTTAAGTGCCAATATACCTTTTCCTATACCTGGTGTCACGAATTTAGGAATAAAAAATAAGATCAGAAATTAAATAGAAATAACAAGTTTTCTTTCAACTGGAAGTAAGGAGAAACATTGAAATTCAAAACGAAGAGAAATTATTCCGTATATGAGGGGGGCTCTCTACTCCTAAGCTCCACACCCTTCACGCTAGAGCTTGACTTTTTATACTATTTCTTTAAGAACGACTGTTGAAACTCAAGGGCCCTTGACTTAGAATAAGAAGCTGCTTTAAAGCACTAATAAACTTTATCATAACAAGCGAAAGGTTTTGGAGGGGGAAGACACCCTCATATACAAGATAATTTCTGTTCTTTTTAAGTTTTGATGTTGCTCCTTGCTTTTAGTTGAAAAAACTTGCTTTTTTGTTTCATCCCTTCAGGAACTATATTTCCTATTTATTTGACTGAAACAATCGTCCGGTTGTTTGCTTTTACCAGAATAGTGAAGCATGTCTCTCGTCCACTTCTTTGATCAAAACGTTTTGCAACTAGGGAAGCAATTCATTTCGTTTTTAGAGGAAATGAATGAAACTCGATCCCAGTTGAATTGTTTGTCGATTTTTATGAACAAAATGATTGAATTAGTGGCAGCCAGTGTTTTTCATTCAAGGCAATGATTTATGCTGAGTTCTTATATACCGTGTAGGGGTAAAGACGCCAAAGATGTTTCAAGAGTTCCTTCTCAGGTAACATTTTTTTGCAAGGGGCAGTCTCGACTCTATTACGAGTCTCGCAAGAAGAATTCAAGAACAAAATAGAATAAATTAATTTTGAAAACTGAATTAAATATCCTTTGGTTTACCGTCTATCAAAGAATTAAGAGATAGAATATGTCAAATTTGGTCAATTTCAGGTATCCCAAACCTTATTAATATGTATTTTTTCTTTTTGTAAACAACTCCGGTGACTCAGCTTAGGGGCCTCCCCCATAGTCGTATTTTGGAAATTTTGAATCACTTCAGTTTAAATTACCATTAGCAATTGATTTTTTTCGCACCCTGGGCCCACCATAGGTCTGTTCTTACCTGAAAACAATGTGAAAAGGTGAAAATCGAAAGATTTTGTTGGTTTTGTCAAAATAATGAAGTTTTTTGACAGTACCACATTTTTGTCAGCGTTGTCACGTTAAATAGTAGAATTAAATAAGGAAAACTAATTACTAAAATTTGACAAAGCTTCTCATCTGCAAAATATAAATATCAACAATATTTTACCTCCATAAAACAACTACACCTTAAAATAAAGCCATACATTCTTAGGCTGTTGGGTGACGTAAGTTTTCATATTATTCTTTTATTATTTTTCACACAGTTTTTTTAAGTTGGCTCATACCGCCACCAAAGACTTTATTTCTCCATACAGAAGTCCTTGGCAAAGTATATGGAGCCCATGAGTTTCCCTAATTTTTGAAGATGTACATGTTTGTGTAAGTTTCTATTGAACCAGCTCAAACAATTAGATCCCATTTGCACCTTGCATGGTTCTTTAAGGATTCGTCAATTAAAAATACATTATTCTCAAAAATATTTTTAATTTGTATTCAAGTTTCTAAGTTTTTCCTAATGTACTAGTAAAAAAGCTTAAAGCTATACTAAAAATTTAGAAAACTCTTAGATGGGCGCCCATAAGATGAATTTTAGGGGTGGGGGATTACCTGGTGTAATCGGCACTTCCAATGCTGTATAATAGAAATATCAAAAAAAAATATAAAAATTTAAGGCAGCTTCATCTAGCCAGGGGGGATGGTGTCTATCCTCCTGTCCCCCCTCATGGGCACCCATACTTGGAAATCTAAAGCAAAAGCTAACCTAAGTTAAAATATGTTGCTTTCTTTTCTGCTCGCTCAGTGCTATAATTGCAAAAAATGTATATAGCGAGGGCTTTGCGAATATATGACAGCAGAATGTCCTAAATTAATGATCACCTGTCTAACGGGAATTAGATCTTGAATAATTACTTGAGTTAGTGGGCGAAGGTATTTTCAACTCAGTAAATGACAATAAAATTGAAGATCCATAAAGAGGAAACTGACACTTAAGGGCCCTCTGTGATTTTTTTCCCCTTCTCTATTAGCTAAAAAATAAGTTTTCCAAGATTAAGCTAGTGATGAAACTATGCCAGAAGTTTCAAAAGAAAACGGAATTTGTAAGATTACCTCCCGAAAATTAGACGAAAAAAGACCAGAAGTAGCCAAATAGTTTTGCCAAATGCCAAATAGCCAAAAAGCCAAAAAAAGCCAAAAAGCCAAAAAGCCAAATTTGCCAAATAGCCAAATGATTCTTTCGCCAAAACACAAATCCTTAAGGGCTGTTTACCTTAAACAGTTGATATTTTTTCCTTTTAAGTAGTATCCTTTTAATTTTTTGTTAATAAATCAGTATGATTACGTCGAGAAATAATTTTGAAATTAATCATTAAATGTGTTGAAACCACGTTTTACCGAATTAAAAAGCTTGTTGCACAGTAAGTGTTGTAAAGAATTGAAAGTTGTGACGATATTCAACATTATTTCAAGGAATAAAGTCCCCGTCATAAACGCGTGACAAAATGATTGGGTTTTATTTTGGAGGCCTTGGCTATCTATTCAATTCAATTTTAACAACTTCATTGGCTTTTATTTACTATAGGCCTATTCTATCTGTAATATCCGAAGTTTTTTCAAGGAACACAGCCGTCAGAATAATACGTGTGATAATTTCATTGGCTTTTATTTTTGGCTTGTATTCATTTTATTTTATTGGCGTTATTCATACTTACTTAAAGGAATGCGACCTCTATGCATTTTATAATTTTAGAGATTTTAGGTAGCTAGTGTCCTGCATTTAAAGCCAAACAAACATTTTACTTGGAGGTAGGAGTTGTAAAGAATTATGATTATTCTTCGGTAGGAAGATAAGATTAAACCCTGTTTTGAACTACCTCCACCATTTGCGCACGATTTTCACGAGTTTTGAGCTATCTTAGGCTGAAACAGTTGAAAAGACTCCAGCTACAACAACACGGAATAAAAATCTTAATAAAAACAAGTATTTCGTTAATTTATAAGTTCGTCACTATTAGTTTTGTGCGCAGCGATTTGCTATTTGCTGCAGTTAGTTCATTTTTACTTATATAATTATTTAGAACTATGCTTATAGCCAGAGCTCGTCGTTAGTCAATTAGTAGCTCATAACCAAATTATCTCTTGTTTGTTTATTATTTTTTTATTAGGTTTTTGTTGTTGTTTTTATTCCCCTGCTATATCTTTTGGAAGATTTGGTCGTAGAAAATTCTAAAGAGGCTCATTCGATTGGAAGCGTTAACTGCTAATACCGCTATTAAGAGTAAAAAGTGATTGTAGGCCTACCAGCCCTTCCTGCTCTATTGAGCTATTCAGCCCCCCTCCCCCCATGAAACCCTAAGACATTCCATCAGCATTATGGCATGACGATTTGCTCAGAAATGACGAAAGGCATAATTATTATACCTCCGGGATTGACGTCACCCAAAAGCCTGATGAGAATTAGCCCTAAATTGGGTGAGATAGCTGTCATTCAAAGAAAGGTTTTAGTTGAGAAGCTCTTAGGGATTGGTAGCTGGGCCAAGATTACCACAGTTTCCTTAGGATATACTCAGGAACGGCACGAATATCTGAGTAAATCAGAAGACGCCATATGCTTCCGAGTTTCGAAATTATTTGCAATGTCTGGGGGTTTTCTATTTTCCAAGTTTAAAGATCTTTCTTTTCTCAATTTATATTTACGAGACGTAGAAGTTAACGGCCAGTTTAATGTGCAGTCAATCTGTCACATTCAACTATCAAATAAACGAAAGAACATCTTTTGGATGCAATTTCTAAGGAAGTTATTGTCAACACGAAAGAAACCTATTTTTGAAACTATATCCTGTTTTTTAATGCCAAATATTTCCTTTGTAATTCCAGTTGTGTCAACCCTGTTATTTATGGATTCATGTCTCGTAATTTTCGATCGAGCATGATTTCGGCATTGAAGTGCAACAAGTGTGGGAAGAACAAAAGCAAAATGACTCTTGGAAGGCAACCAACTTTATCTGTTAAATTTACAGAAACTGCTGGGTAAGTTCCCTCTTAGGTCATTTAACAAAAATAATGAAAAATCCTAAAGAAACATTGCGAAAAGAAGAAAACACAGGCTTTGCTCTCATTTACGAGTAATATTGGTAGTAAGACAGAAAGAACAAAATTTAAGTTTCGTAAGGTTAAAATAAAGTAATAACCAGTCGATTATTGCATATACTTTTTGAATTCGGGGGACGGCTTGAAAAAAAGTAGAGCTATTTACAAGGATATATGTTCAAAAAGTATACTAATAGGCAGATGCGTAATCACCGCCACCATATGGAATCAATACACTGGCCCCTGCACAATGAAGGGTTTGTTATCTACACGCAGAAACAGTTATAACCCCATCACTGCAGTTTTTAGATTTATGGTTTCCTCATAGATCAACCGTTTAATGCGTTTTTTTAATTCTTTGTTTTCTTTCCTAATAATAATGTCCGTCTTTTTTGTTTTGATTAAATTGTGATGTTTTCGGTATTTTTTCTATTTTACATTACATATGAATTTTCGGTTTTAATTCCTGACCTTGCTGTATTAATATTTGTGGAATTCTTTTCGATTTGACTCAAATATTCAACCAGTCTTCGAAGTACCAATGACATAAAAAAAAACTTTTTGTTCCCTATACCCTTTTCTTTGGTCTATTAGTACCTGAAAAGCATACTTTTCTAATATTTTCTTTTGGTTGTCTCAAAATTATAAGGTTCTTAGGAAGTACTCCGTTTTTGTTAGTACTGTGAGGTAAAATAAATAAGCAAACCCTCAACTGTAAAAATTAATAAGAAAAAGTAATTGATTAAATATTACACAGCTTTTCGTCTGTAAAATTCAACACTAAAGGTCTGTTGATTCCCAAAGACAACTACAGCTTTAAGGGAAAGATACACCTTCTAAAACTGTTCGGTGCCATATTTTTTTTTAGCTTAATTTACACTTACTTTTCACCCACATTTTTTTTATAGGTGGCACAAGCTACCACTAACAACTGCATAGCTAAATTAAAAATTTAATCCGGGTTTTCCACAATTTTCAAAAATATGTACAGTTATGCAAGTTTCCACTGTACCAATTTGTACAATCAGATATCGTTTGCATTGTCCTTGGTGTAATATTTTTCATTGCCTTGTTGGGCTGATATTAAACTTACAATTATTATCTGCTGAAATTTACCCTGTTGTGTTGACCGATTTGCTTTTGTGTGGACCAGTTTCTTTTCTAACATTCGCCGCAGAGTAAATATCTGCTCCCTTGTGGAATGATTACGCGTGAAACCTGCTAGCTGGAGTACTTGTCGAGGAAAGCTCACGGATGCATACATTTAGAACCCAATATTGCCTCTGCAGGTGACATCTTCCAGCTCCTTAGCATGTCTTTGACTAACTGTTCTATCAAGATGGTCATGGTTATAAGTCACACCGTTCCACTAGCAGTAAGCTGGCCTATTGCCGCTGAGGCGAGTAACAGAAGACTCGAGAATTTTTTGGGGCTGTAATCTTCATATATTTACGTCTGTAAGGCCAGGGTCGCTGGCCTTACAGGTCCTAGGCCAGTAGATTTGTGCTCCACTAGGGATAGATCACCGCACCCAAACAGGGCCGAGACAGCCCTTTGCTGTTTACATAGTTCAGATAGATCGATGCATAACCAGAGTACGCAGGGGCCTGAATTTATTGACTTGTGAAAAACCCAAGAAGCAACTTTCTGGGCGAATACAGTACCAACGCCATCATGTAGAAAATATGGACCAAAATTACTGTAATTCTGTTACTTATCTATTTATTTATTTATTTTTTTTTTAGGAAACATTGCTTTGATTGTAGGTGCAGGTGAGCTAAAAATGTCTTCGTACAGTTATGTCCATGACCCCAAATATATACAGTTATTTGTTTTAAGTTAATCCTTAAAAACATTACGAAGATGGAAAGTCCGAGACAACAAGTTACCCAGTAACTTTTTTAAGTGCTTTTAGAAATATTTTTATGGAAAATATTTTATTGAAACTCTTAGTTAAAGGGTCGAAGAAAACTGTCTCTAAAATAGGAACATTAGTTTTTCTTCTTCTGAATATGTATCACCCAAGGTATCGTCTTTCCAAGGCCATTAATGAAAAGTGTTTTACATATATATGGGAAAATGAACGAAAAACTTCTCCCTAGCTTGAAATTAAACTTGTTGTTGAATACAAATTGAACAAACCGAATTTTCTTCAAACAGCTATGTATAAATAATTTTTTTAACAAGTTTGTATTAAAGAAAGCTAATAAAAATTAACTGCAAAACAAAAACATTCCAAAACTCACCAGACAGTTTTTTGAAATGAAGCAGCCAACTGAATTCTATTGAATTGGATTTTATTGATTGAATTTTAGCCCAAATCATGCTTCATGATCAATTTGGGACTCTTTGCCCCAAGATTAGTGAACTTGAAGTGAATTTTTTCCTTAGTTTTGTTATTACACCTTTCAGATACTAAGCTTATTCGACTTTGCTAAAGCAGGGGGAGGGGGAGTGTTTTTTCATCTAATCTTCAGCCATGTTTCTTGGCATAACAAAGTCGCTTTTAAATGTTTATTATTATAATTATTTTCTGCAGTGAATTTGCTCTTGGGTGTGAATTAAATAAAAAAAACAAGTTTTTTGAACTGAAAGTAAGGAGCGACATTAAAACTTAAAACGAACAGAAATTATTCCGTGTATGAAAAGGACTGTTCCCTCCTCAACACCTCGCTCTTTACGCGAGGTTTTTAAGTTTTTTATTGTTTTAAAAAATAAAGTTGTGAGACAGAGTCAAACTTTAGCGTAAAGAGCGAGGTGTTAAGGAGGGGACAGTCGCTTTCATATACGGAATAATTTCTGTTCGTTTTAAGTTTTAATGTCGCTCCTTACTTTCAGTGTAAAAAACTTGTTTTTTTTTATTTAGTTTTTGAACGTCTTTGAATAAATACAGGTTTTGATCTTGGCTCACCGTACATGAATAATTAAAACAAAATTTTCATATTAATTTACTTTTATTTAGTTAAATGGCTTTCTCGAAAATTGTTTAATTTTATTTACGAACGTTTTTATCAATAATAAATATACGTAACTTACGAATTAACTTACGTAACGAACTTCTATATTCATATATTTTTAATAAGTTTATTATGGGGTTCGCCCCCTATTCAATACCTTACTCTTTAAGCAAAAGTTCGAATTTTGTCCTTATTCTTTAAAAATTACCGCTTAATCACAAAGGCCGTTAATTAGAATAAATAGCCCTTATGAAAGTACTAAATAATATTTGGCTTAAAGAGCGAGGCATTGACTACGGGGTGAACCCAATCATATATGTAATATTTTCTGTTCGTTTAAAGTTTCGATGTTGCTGCTGTTGCAGTTGAAATACTTGTTTTTTTATATTAAATTTCTGATCTTTTTTTAAATAATGCTGGGAAGTCCGGCGTCCCCTTCATAGCAATATCCCTTCCCCCATGAAAACTTCCTTCATGAAAAGATCC
>JAQQPU010011910.1:16156-26974 GCA_029168905.1 Artemia sp. Kazakhstan ARC1039
CCCCCCCCCCCCCACTACCAGGAAAAATCTCTCCTGAAAACGTCTGTATACTTCCAAATAACCAATACTATATGTTAACATTGGGTAAAGTTCATAACTTTAAGCCCTCCCCCGGGAACTTCGGGAGATTAAGTCATCCTAAAAGACATACTTATAATATTTTCGAACATGCTGAACAAAATGGCTATCTCAAAATTTTGATCAGGTGACTTTGGGGAAAGAATGAGCGTGGGAGGGGGCCTAGTTGCCCTCCATTTTTTTGGTCACTTAAAAAGGGCACTAGAACTTTTAATTTCCATTCCATTGAGCCCTCCCACGATATTCTAGGACCACTGGGTCAATACGATCACCCCTGGGGAAAAAAAACAACAAACAAACAAACAAATAAACACGCACCCGTGATCTTCCTTCTGGCAAAAAATTCAAAATTCCACATTTTTGTAGATGGGAGCTTGAAACCTCTACAGTAGGGTTCTCTGATACGCGGAATATGATGGTGTGATTTTCATTAAGGTTCTATAACTTCTAGGGGGTCTTTCCCCCTTTTTTCGAAAATCAGCCAAATTTTCTCAGGCGCCTAACTTTTGATGGGTAGGATTAAACTTGATCAAACTTATATATTTGAAATCAGCATTAAAATCTGATTATTTTGATGTATCTATTTGTATCAAAATACCGTTTTCTAGAGTTTCGGTTACCATTGAGCCGGGTCGCTCCTTACTAACAGTTCGTAAAGTTAGGCCCATGTTGTTTTTTCACTTTTTCTTGGGGACTAACAAGACATACTTTAAAACCTTAAGTAGCAAAAACAACCCCTCCCTCCCCCTACAATAAAAAAGTTAATTGTCCAACACCAAAACCGATAAAAAAAGAACGACTATGTGCTACATTATAGCCGTTCTTTATCGGGTGAGTGGTACACAATAACGGCTCTTCTCTAGGGACTTAATGCATCTTTAGTGATAAATGGTACATTATGTGTTAGTATGGCCTCTCATACTGGGATGCTTTATTAATACCCTTACAATAGTTCTCACCAGAAATTACAACCACAGAATAAATGAAACATGAACAGAAATTAAAATAAAATATCACATCAAAGATATAGATAATGGATGCTGATATAGATGAGTTAGTAAAGCCAAAAACGAGAAAAACTTAAAATGAATACACATATCAACCTGAAAACAAATAAAAGTTACTGAAAACAAGAGTTTGCTATTGTCCCCTGCCCACTAACTATAAACCACAGTTTATAGAATTATCCAGTAAGTTTATCGCAGATCATTTCTGGTCTTCATTCTCGGTACGAACAAAAAGCTCCTCCCACTTATTTCTACATTAGCGGGTTAGTCTGTTTCCGTCAATCAATGAGAAATGGTTACAAAGTGCATTATTCGTAATAGCGGGTTTCCGCTTGTTTCGTGTCCAAGAGAAATCTGACTTGTCTACCCGTGAAAAGATCTAATGCCGCTTATGTTTATATCTGCAAAAACGTTCTCTGGAACACTCGCACCTTGGTCCGGGTTTTTATAATGGGGGAGATAGGGTATGATCATACTGCTAATTCTATAAACTGTGCTATAAACCTTCTAAGACCTGTCAACAGTATGCTTTAATTTTTCAGACAGTGGATGAAATATAGAAAATAAATCCCTATAATAATCACGATGACTGGAAAAAACTAAAAAAAAAAGATTGAATCTTTGATAAATAATGGTATCAATTCCAGGAAATATCAGCAATTCAAGATTTAACATTTTATTTCACACGTATTTTTTTCATTTTTCAATGTTTTAACTATGAAATTTTCTTATCATCGTGTGAATACTATGTTAACTTATGGGCCATTTAATGATCAAATACTGTATAGGTTATAATTAGACTGTTATACCTACGAAATTATAGAAGTCTGTAGCCATTACTGTTTTCTTTTCCTACGCCAAATTTATCTAAAATAGCGACGAAGACCACACTGCCTTTCCATAACGAACAACAAAAGCACGAAGAACAATAGGGAAATATTTTTTTCAAAACAGTGAAGATATTATTCACTAATAGACAGTGAAGATCAAATATTCATTCAAATTATCTTCACTGTCTTGCAAAAAGATTTCCCTACTGTTCTTCGTGCTTTTGTTGTTCAAATTTATCTAGGCTAGGATACCATCTATCCCTATTTCTACTGACCTGGGCGTTAAAATTTCCTAATAAAAACACGGTGTTTCTACCTGGGACTCTGTCTATTTGCCCCTGTAGCTATAATTAAAATTCATCAGAGTCCCTACAACCTTCGTCAGTAGGTTCTACAGGGACATATACTACTATGACTGATACCCTCCACTTTTTAGTCATAAAATAGCAACTAGCATTCTATTATTTAATACTTTCCCAACCTAAACAAAACTTAGTATCTTCTTTATTCGTCAGGAATCATACTCCCTGTCTGTGTACCTCATCCTTCCGGCCTGAGGAAATAAATTCTACATGACCTAATTTATACTTCTTATCCCTAGGATACGGGTTTCTGAAAATCCAAATAAGGCCTATTCATACCTTCCTAGCCTAATAAAGACTTAGAAGCTTCCTTATTCATCAGGTGCCCTTCTCCCTGTCTATGTACCCCATCCTTCTTGCCTGAGTAAATAAACAAATAAACTTTCAAACGGGGATAAATCCATTTATTCAGACAGTGAAAAAACAGGTGCAAAAGTCCAGATATTTCGGTCACATATACAGTAACCGTCTTCAGTAGAAACACTGTATTTCTACTGAAGACGATCGCTGTATATGTGACCAAAATATCTGGACTTTTGTACTTGTTTTTTCACTGTCTAAATAAATGGATTTATCCCCATTTTAAAGTTTATTTGTTCGTCTTAACACGGCAGTGTGGTCTAAAAAAACAACACCTAATTTAAAGATTTTATGTCGAAAATACTGAGTAAATAATTTCTTTATCACCCAATTTTTGTTGTCTATCAATAGATTCAGTTTTTGAAAATTTTAATATGGTCATTTCAAAGAGTCAGAATTTGCAAGTCAAAAGTACGACACAATAGACATTTTTTAACGTTGTAACATCCCAAGTTACAATTTTCATTTACTTCAAATCATTGAAATTATTTTGACCTCAGAAAAAGCAATGGTCCAAGAACCATTACAGTCGGGGACTAACACATCTTCTCAAGTCCGCACAGAAGCGCTTAAATTGGCTCGGAATCGGACATCAGGAAGTCCCTTGGACCTCCAGTTGGATGGCCGCTTTGTGTAATTCTGGGTCCATCTGGGTCATTAAAAGGATTTTCAGCCCTTGGTGATGCTCTTCTATTAACAAGAGTCGAAATAGTCATGCCTACAAATACTATTGTACTATGGGAAGGCAGCTCATAGCCGAAAAATTAGCTAGTAAGTGTCAACAATGGGCTTCAGGAAGGGATTTTCCCTCAACCCTTCCTGTGCATTTCCCTCAGTTTATTTTGAAAACATTTTATGCTGCAATAAATATAGCATATATAGTATATAAATTTTATTTACCGATTGTCTTTAAAAGAATTGAAGTCCCTTACATTGTTGTAGGGTCGTGCCATTTTTTTTTCTACTTTTCATCATGTTGCCTTTGTGTTAAAGCATCCATCCTTAAAGCATTTAAGAGAAAAAAAGAATTCAAACTTAAGGCTATAGAGCTGGAGATTCTGGGGGGGGGGGACAGAAAATCTATTTTTTAAAGCGAACACATTTGCCAATGAGCAAAATTGCATATGATTCTAAACCGTAAAACGTTCAGGTGGTGTAATTTATTATTAAAGTATAACAATGACGCTTAAACTGTTATTCTAAGCCCTTAATATGTTTTTACTCTTCTGTAACTTAGTCCAATAATTCCAACACATGTAAATGCATAAATATAGTATACATTACAAGATGCCATAGTACACGTTACTGAGCACAGTTTATAGAATTAGCAGTATGATCATACCCTATCTCACCCATTATAAAAACCCGGACCAAGGTGCGAGTGCTCCAGAGAACGTTTTTGCAGATATAAACATAAGCGGCATTAGATTATTTCACGGGTAGACAAGTCAGATTTCTCTTGGACAAGAAACAAGTGAAAACCCGCTATTACGAATAATGCACTTTGTAATCATTTCTCATTGATTGACGGAAACAGACTAACCCGCTAATGTAGAAATAAGTGGGATGAGCTTTTTGTTCGTACCGAGAATGAAGACCAGAAATGATCTGCGATAAACTTACTGGATAATTCTATAAACTGTGTTACTGAGCCACTAATGATCCCACAGAAAATACTCTAGGCAGTGGTGGATCCAGGATTTTTTTTTTGGGGGGGGGGGGCAAAATAGGGTGATCCGATAAAATTGCTTTAGGAGCAAGTTTATTTAACGCAAACCTGCGTTAATTAAGCGAATTACACTACTTTAAACTACGTTAGGGGGGCGCCCCCTCGCCCCCTGGATCCGCCACTGAGTCTAGGGAGGACTGCTGAGAAATAGTTGCACAAAACCTTTCAAAACTGGAATGTTGCATAAATAATTTTCTTATAATCTTGAAACGAAAACATAAAATAAAATTAATACTTAAGAAAGAAGTTACTTTCAATTACTTTTTGTTAGTCTGTTTTTCAGGACAAATACGTTTTTCTTTCCGAAATATTTTCAGATAATAATTACATCTTTATTCTTTTAGCATCCATGATAACATGAAACATAGGTACGTATTCTAACCTGTTCTAAAAATCACACGTTCATTATACTTACTTATCCTACACATTTATTACACAAAAATATATATTAAATTACACATTTGTTACAAATATTTCCAATTCGGAATTAGCTGCTCGGTTGGTTAATATCTTTTTACCACACTGCCTTTCCATGTAAAATTAATATTAAAATTTATTAATAATGAGTAAAAATGTCCAAGATGGTAAAAAAAATAATACAAAATAATAATAGAATTCCA
Source organism: Artemia sp. Kazakhstan ARC1039 (assembly GCA_029168905.1). Classification (NCBI taxonomy): domain Eukaryota; kingdom Metazoa; phylum Arthropoda; class Branchiopoda; order Anostraca; family Artemiidae; genus Artemia; species Artemia sp. Kazakhstan ARC1039. The sequence goes on from JAQQPU010011910.1 coordinate 21,143, forward strand.
AATATTTCGGCTTCAAAACTAGAGGCCCTTATCAACGGGGAAAAAAGTAATAAAAACAACTATCTTAAACAAAACAGGAAAAAAAACACAAAAAAAACACAAATACTATACAAAAACATAAAAGAAAAACAAAAGAAAACTCAAATTAAAAAAAACACCTATTTCAAAACAACACATAAGGCACAAAGGAGGGTGTCTGCTATATACTACTTTGCGTGTTTTTCTAACTTCTGATGTGGGACTATTTAAGAAAATAGTCCCATATCAGAAATTTTTTTCAGACATATAGGCTACATGCAATAATTAAAGTTTTATTTAAGCTATTTTCCTATACATTCTTTCCGTTGATAAAAGGCTTTCAGATGTAAAGCCGAAATATACGGGCTTTACTACGCTTTGCGAGGAGACTGCAAAGCGTAAATAATTAAAACTCACATGATGACACCCTTCCATTGATCAAGCTGACAATAAAACACGTCCTGTCAACCAACTGTCAGAACAGGATTACGTGATAAAATATTCAAGTTAATGTAGGCTACTAATATGTTATTTTCCGTACGTTTATGTATTTCTTATGTATTATGTATCTTATGTATTTTATGTATTTCTTATGTATTTTATCTTTTCGTTCATTTTTACAACAGTTTATAGTGCCTATCTTCATCCTTGAGCTGAAAAAACGATCCTGAAAGATACTATTTAAATCTTGGATAAGTGACTAGATTATGTTTTACATTTTTGTCTTCAACGCAGTGCTTCCATTTCTACTATATTTTAGAGTAGACTACTTTATTTTGAATGTTTCTCCTCTAATATTTTTAGACCTACTTTAGTACTTTATTTCTAATTTAAATTTGGATTTTCCACTTTTTTCCTTGCCGAGCCTATGATTTTTTATTACGGAAATAAGAATTTTGGATGCAAGGGCGGGATTTTGGCAAAAGCGATAGACAAATGTTCTTGTTTTGTCGGACTTGGATAGACCCGTGCAATTTGAAACAAAATAACCAACGGGGAAGGACTGAAGGTTTGATTTTTAGAACTGGGTAGCATCCATCAAGACGCCAAGTAGAGTGCTAATGTTCATTAGCGTTCTTCATGTCATTCGGTTTATTTTTGGATTTCCCTGCTAAAATATTGTTGCAGAAAGACTTTTCAGCGTTCTGAAAATAGTAAAAAATGAAAAAAGGAATAGGCTCAAAAGCGTAGCTTTGGCCGTGACGATTTCTGTCAAGTATGGGAAGAAGCGTAAAGGCCCCCCTACGTTCACCGTGAGTTTAAAGAAAAAATGAAGTCCGTGAAATCCGATAAGACTGCGTCCAAATGCGTCGCTTTTTTAGGCATTGGGAGAGACAATGGGGATGGCGACGACAACGATGACTCATGGTATTAATCTTATTAGTTGGTGTTTTCTCTTAAATCTTATTATTTGGTAATTCTCATTAAATTTTTCTATATATAGTTTAAAGTGCGTCTACATTCGGAATTTTCGGGACAACTGGGCGGCAGGTAGTAGTCTAAACTAATTAAAATCGAATAATTCAAAAGATCAAAATGCAAGCGTTGTCCCTAAATCCAGCTTTAAGTGATTCATTTTTGCTACTATACTCTGCTTCATATTAACAACTCAATATAAAAAAGTCAAAACAAAAATAATGCTTGCAAAAGCGACCGGTTGGATATCATTCATGCCAATCCTTCGTACCAATTCCAATAAAACAAGGGTGTTGTAAAAGTAGTAATAGAGAAGGAAAAAATAATGACAAAGAAAAACACACAAATAAAATATATTCATATGGTCCAGAATCCGAGATCGGGACCCGGAATCTATAAATCAAAACCGAACTTAGCTCATCGATAAATACAAAGCATAGTTTTAAACTTCAAAAGATATTTTGGTACACGTAAAAGGTCTTGAGTTGCAAAATAAGTCGTCTTGAACAAATGCTATTAAAAGTCAGCCTAATAAGGCGTTACTCGTAACTCGGAAAGAAGTCAGAAAATGGGGAAACTTTTAGGGACTTTGGTATTGAAAATAGGGATTTCTTGGGATTTTTTACCAGCCTTTTAGGGATTGAAAAAATTTGAAGTAGAAACACTGGTAATACAGGGCAAGAATCAATTTTGTTAACATTCCTGTTCAAATAGTAAGCACGATAACAAACTTACTTCCGGATTGTGTCCTACTATGATTCTACTCTTTTTTTCGTACTTAAATAATTTATTCCCACATTAGTGGAATGGAAGCACTGCTTCAACGTCCAGGCTTTGAAAAAAAAATAGTTTTACTGCTCCATCAGGAGTAGCTGTTTTGAAATCTAAAGATATAAGACTGCGTGTCTGAAAATCCATACTGCATGTTGGAGAGGGGGAGGGGTCCTAGTGTTGATATAGATTGTGCATTTGGGAAGAATGTCATAATTGGACTCAAGAAAACTACCCACGTGCTCTGATGAACAGTGGCATAATTTCGTCAAAACCCTGGGGGGGGGGGCAAAGTTGGAGCCAGTTTTCCCAAATAAAGTGAGAATGAAAGTAAAAACTAAAAAGTAAGCCATTTGGTACCATAAAGGTACTTTTTAGTATTATAAAACTACCGTAAAGGTACTTTATAGTACTATAACGGTAAATATGTACTAAAAAAACTGATTTATTTCTTTAGATGCTTGAATTATGCAGGTTTATCTTAGTCTTGACAAGATTTTGGAAGAATCTGGCTGGGGGGGGGGGAACTCAGGTCTGGGGGCAAACCAAGGTCTGGGAGGGACAGTTGCCTTCCTCCTGCCCTATAGCAGATTACACCCCTGCTGAAAAATCAAACTAGGCTCATTTAAGAAATAAAAGGGGAACCCAATATAAATAAGAAATTAAAACAGAATAATATATTCATCTAACATTTGCCTTTAGGGAAATTTTGGACTGTGAAACACTATAACGTGATATAATAGTAGGAACCTATTATCCAATACAGGGCGAAGTGTACCCTATTGCCAGATAAGAAAGGTTCTATTTGGTACTTTATAAGTACCTTTTTAAAGGTCAATCAGGGGATGTGGAAATACTGCGGGAAAAATGCGCATGCACACTGAATATGAACATGGCAATGTTATTGATCCACGAAGGGGATTAGATTTCTGGGAAATTCATTGCATAATCTGATGGGAAATTTTAATGTATCATGAGGGACTTAAGAAACAATATGGCTTCTCTGGTCTTTAGGTCTGAGAGATAAATTAATAATCTATTTTTAAATATGGATTCTCTGGTCTTTAGGTCTGAGAGATAAATATTAATATTCTATCGAAGCCATAATAGTGTAACTAGGAACACCTTAGATCTTTTCACAAATTCAAATGAAATCAAGACAGATTGAATATATTTTACGCCGGAAACGGTTTCCTGGGAATTTCAAATATGAAAGCGCAGGGATGCCGAAACAAAGGAACACGCAGGAATTACTTTTAGGAGATTATTTGGGCGAAAACAAATTAATCAACATTTTAGGGATTATTTGGGTGAAACAGTTTGAGACATTTTAGAGGGTGATTTGAGGTGAAACTCTGTGGTCATTATAATACACAAGCTCCATTTGAACAGTGTTGTAAGACCCCAAACCCCAAGGCCCCCCCTCCACACAACTTTTTCCCCCCCCCCCACACTTTTTGCCTCCCCCATTTTTTGTGCGCGCTTGAGACACAGAAGGACACTTGCTTTATTTACTACTAATTACAAAATAAACTATATACAAGCAACCGCCCGGGGAAGGCTCAAAAAGCCTGATGAAAGACGGCTGCAATCCTCCAATTCTCAACCTCTCAAAATTCTAATTCTAAAAAAAAAATACCTGAACACTCTCTCTCAATTTAAACAATAATACCAAAAACTATGAAGAAAAGAAAAAAAAATTAAGATATTAATGATGACAATAATGATAAATTACCTCCCCTCTCCCAATAAATGTTTTTTTTTATTTTTACTTTAAACGACCCAATGTGTTCAGCTTCCCGAACGCCAACTGGGATATCATTCCAAATAGTGGAAGGACTGCGACAAACCCCACTCTGGTGTAGTTTTTCAGTGCTTTCGACATGCCAAAAAAGAATTCAAACGTACTGTCGAGAATATGCAAATCCAGCAAGTGGAGAAGTTGTCTTGTGATTGCAGGAGTGACCCAAACATCTTATGGAAGCGATTCCAATCTAAAAGGGCCGACGCTGAGGTGCAAAGTCCCATTCCCGATGAAAGTTGGGTAAACCATTACAAGGACGTGTTTGCGCCACCGCCCAACGAGCTGGACTCCGTATATAAATCTGAGTTAGATAGGCAATTAATCAGCGCAAAACTCCGCCGCACTGATGTCATTGTTTCCAAGTGGCATATTGAGATAATTGTGAGAAAATTGAAAAAAGAACAAGTCTCCAGGGCTCGATGGGATCACTCTGAGGCACTTACAGCACGGCACAGAACGTCTACATGAGTACTTAGCCTTACTATTCTAAATGAGCATCGAGCAGGGACTCACACCTGCCAACTTTCATGGTTGCCGCACATCCAATATTCTGAAAAAGAATCGAGATCCCTTGCTTTGTAAAAGCTACAGACCAATCACAGTTTCATCGGTTATCAGCAAAGTATTTGAGAAGGTACTGTTGCCCCATATTACGTCGCACGCTCTAATGGGAGACAAACAACTTGGATTCAGTAATGGGTTGGGCTGTGGACACGCCCATCGGCTACTAAGAAGAATAATGAGGTCTACATCTTTAGTTAAAGAGCCACTCTTTGCCTGCAGTGTCGACATTTCCGCTGCGTTCGATTCTGTCGTCCAATCGCAGGCACTGTGGTGCCTCTTAGATTCAGGAGTCGACCCCCACATTGTCCTTGTTCTCCATGACTGGTACTCCCACACGCATATTCGTCTAGCTTTGGGATGGGAAACAATCGCCGGTAACCACAAGCAAAAGCTTTCTGAACCCATTCGGCTCTTCAAAGGAGTTCGGCAAGGATCTACTCTAAGCCCTATCATCTTTAATTCTGCGATTTACTCTGTAACTAGATTCGTTCGTGGGACTTTCTTTTTGGAGGGCTTGGATCTAAGTTTCATTTCTTATGCAGATGACTTGTTGCTCCTAAGAAGCACGCTGAGGGGTCTACAAGAGAATCTTCATCTTTTAGTTACCCTATATAGAAGAATAGGACTACGAGTCAACATAGAGAAAACCGAATTTATCGTTTTTAGCGGCACCAACTCGACCAATTCCAATCTTGTCCTTGACGGTATCAGAATCCAGCAGTCCCAGTCCCTAAATTACCTTGGTATCACGTATGGCCAGACGCCTAGGTCAACTAGAGGCTTGTTGGCTGAATCAGTCTGTAAATCTATCCACTCAGCATATGGAAAAGCTGTCAAATGCAAGTGGTCATTTAATCGATTTATTAAGTCAAAACTATTAAACGCCGTCGTCTCTCCTGCCATCTGGTATATATCATCCTTGTGGGAAATGTTGTCCCTCACCGAGCGTCGAAAAATACGAACCACGTACTACAGATTTGCAAAATTTTTGCTGGGACTTCCACAGAGATTTTTTAACACGGAGATCTCATCCATATATGGAATCCTTGATCCATCAACCAAGGTGATTGATCTAGAACGGAGAGCCTCAAGACGATCCCTCAGTAAACTCTACGACTCACCGCTGACTCAACTGTTTCAGTGAATGAAGTGCCTGTATTTAATTTTTAGTGTTGAACATGTTTCTCTTCTTTTTTTGTTTCATTTTGTACACCGCTTTTTTTTCCATTTCTCCATTGTAAGCGGGCATAAACAAATAT
>JAQQPU010011911.1:0-19835 GCA_029168905.1 Artemia sp. Kazakhstan ARC1039
TCTGCTGGTATGGCAAATGTCTCAGATAAGGTACGAGTTTAGTTGCCCTACGTTGAACTTTTTCAATCCTTGCTCGGTCTCTCTTGTTAAGGGGAAACCATACTGACAAGCAATACTAAAGTATTGGGTGGACAGTTGAAACATAAAGTGATATGAGTGAATGGAGGTTAAATCTTGAGAACATGCGCTTTAAGCGCAACAGTTCGTAGTTTACCCGATGGGTAATCCCCGACACATGTTTATCAAACTTCAGGCATGAATCGAAGCAAACCCCAAAATCTCTAATATACTCAACGCTTTGAATTTGTTTTCCATCAAGGAGGTAAGGGTAATGTTGAGAAGGTCTACGAAGATAATGAACAGTACTACACTTAGTCTCGTTAATGAACATACAGTTTGCTATGCACCACTGACGCAGAGCATCCAAGTCACTTTGGAGCAGTGAAATCTCTTGTTCATTCAGTACGGATCTGTACAGTCTCACATCATCCGTGAACATTTTTACAGTCAAGTTATTAACAACAAACGGTAGATCGTTAATAAAAATGCAGAAAAGTACAGGCCCTAGGCAACTGCCCTGCGGAACCCCACTGATCACAGGTGTGGAATCTGATAGGGCTTCTCCTACAAGCCCTATCAGATTCCTGTTGGGTTCTGTGTGTTAGATAATCTCTTATCCATGCAGCAGTTCGAGAGCCAATCCCGTATCGTTGACACTTCTTAATCAGAAGTGAGATAGAAATTTTGTCGAACGCATTAGAAAAGTCAATATAAATGCAATCAAACAAAACCCCCCTATCCACCATTGAGTGAAAGTCACCGATGACTTCCAGAAGCTGTGTATTACAACAGCGCCGCTTACGAAACCCGTGTTGGGCTGGATGCCACATATTATTTTCTTCAAAGTATGACTGTATTCTACAGACCAGGATTTTTTCCATAATTCGAGAAAAAATGGACGTATTCGAAATCGGTCTGTAGTTGTGAAATTGGGATTTGGAACCATTCTTATAAAGTGGCGTAATGACCGCCTTTTTCCAGGCTGAGGGACAGACTCCAGACGAAAGACACAGATTAAATAGGTACGTGAGTGGCTCTGTCAGAACTGGCGCAAGTTCACGCAGCATATTGTTAGAAAAGCCGTCGATGTCGGGTGCCTTTCCTGTATCTAGTTTCTGAAGTGTCTGATAAACCTGGTGAAAGGTAAAATCCGAGTCATCGAATTCTTTTATTAAATTCGGAGGAGCGAATTGAGGGTCTTTTACTACCTGTGTTTGTGTGAAAACTGAAGCACACAGTTTGTTGAATTGCTGTGATTTTAAATGATTACCGTCTATGTGTGCAAGAGTGTCAGGGTCTACGAATGAAATGCATGATGGAGACTGTGTGTTTTGGTTCCTTCTGACATACTTCCAGAATTTTTTGGGTAAGTGTGGACCGATGCAATCACATCGGCCTCCACCTCACGGCGGTTCAGTCTCAGGAACTTGGTCGCTTTATTTCTCGCTTTCTTGTATAATAACCACGATTCTGCGGTTTTTATTTTTACGTGTTCATGCCATGTATCAGCTTTTTACTTGAGCATTTGGATAATATATCGAGGAAGAGTTTGTCTTTTATTCTGGTACTGCCTACTAGTAAAAGCTGGTGCATATCGATCTCGACCTTCTTTCAGCGCCTGCCTAATAAATTCGAAAGACACATCAGCGGTAGCATTGAACTGTTTTAACCCATCCGGGATAGAGAGAGAAGAAATAAAATCACGAAACGCAGCGTTATTTGCCCTACCATAATCATATTTAGGTGAACCTTTAGGAGTTTCAGCAAAATTTGAAGAACAATTCAAAGAAATCGACAAGACTACATAATCACTTTTTCCTAGTGGCGGTAAAAATTCAACACTTTTGACATCCTCGGGGGATTTCGTGATTACAAGATCAAGCACTGAAGGTTTTGAATCAGCTCGTAAACGAGTGGGGTCTTGAATATGCTGGTGCAAGTAATGGTCTTGTAAAGTTTGAACGAACCGATTCTCAAACAATTGATCTGAAAGCTGTGTTGTGTTAGTCGTCCAATCAATAGAAGGCAAATTAAAATCACCAACTACTAGCAACTTAGAACTAAAAGACGAAACAGAAGACAAGAACTGCAAAATATTTTCATTATTACAAATCGACATTTCGTTAACACTAGGACTACGATAAACTGCGAATAGTCGAACAGCGCTTTTGGAACCGGGCAATTTCACATCGATAACTAAGCATTCACTAATATTTGATGCAACGGGTTCATTAACTTCCAAATACTTCAGTGAGGTATGAACATACACGCTTATAGTTACTATTTACAACAAGGTTATACTTGAGCACTTGCAGAAAATATACCTCCTGCTGTGAGCAGTTTTTAGGCAAAGATTCCGTAAAAATGATGACATGAGGCTTACGGACTGATATGAGAGCTAGAAATTCATCAAATTTTGAGGATAAGCAATCCGCGTTCGTATAAAGCACAGAAAGTTCACTACATGTTTCCACCACGAAAAGGATTTATCTTCACAAGCTCCAATCCTGATTTGCCGTTTCGAATCTTCCACCCAGATTCACCTGCGGCTTCCTTTTCGTGGAGTTGTTGCTTCAGAGCGTCATATTTTTTCTTCTGAGCAAGCTCAGCGTTTGTACGATCGTGGGAGAAACCGAAGCCCAGAAACGCAACTTTTATATTCACTATATTGTTTGACAAGAAGAACAATGCCGTGTCTCTTTCAATGGGGCTGCGGAACATTAGACACTATGGAGTCATATCACACTATGGAACATACACACTATGAAACATAGAACATACACACTATGAATTCGTATTACAAGATTTATATCGTGCAAGGTATATTTATTTGAATTTAAAATAAACTTATTACTTTATTTGTTTTGTTTAAGATCAATCAGCCAAATCAGCAATAAGGTTGCCTATTATATATACAGTGACGGACAGCAAGTAAACCGCCAAATGTTTTCCTGCTGGAAAGTTTCTACTTTAGTGTCGAACAAGGTAGTGTATCTGATACCTGCATAATTCGTTTTTACTGTCTTTACCTTGTTAGTGTATCAACAATTACCAGAATGCTGAGTTTTCAGTATCTGATACCTGCATAATTCGTTTTTACTGTCTTTACCTTGTTAGTGTATCAACAATTACCAGAATGCTGAGTTTTCAGTAGTTTTAGCGGGGTCTCCGGTAGATGATTCATTAGCGACATTTACCTGGGGTAATTAAAAACAAGACTTGGTAAATTTTCAAAACATGTAATGGGTGCTATTTACAATCGAATATAATGTTTGATCTTCAGTAGACTTTACGACTCACTATCATTATTTCAAGCGAAAAACCATATTTGTTAGTACTATATTTTCCATATTTTGGGGCTTTTGTTTATAGCTGGTAACGTCCTTTTTTGAATGCACCTTTCCATTGCTATGCCAACTACTTCTTTGACTTTTGTGTAACCAAAAACAATTTTAGCGTGAAATTTCACCGACCATACTTTACCCAAAGTTTGCAATATGTGCACAATATCTCCTGGATTTCAGTATAAGCCAGTTCCCTATTCTTAAAAATATTTTAAATTATATTTCTCAGAACTATTTTTATCCTTTAGATCTATTTATTAGTGTGGGGAGAGACGTGGAGAGTTTTATTATTGGGAGTTTAGTTCGATTTATTAGTGTGTGGAGTGTTGGGGAGAGACGGTAAGGGGAGTTCGTAATTTAAGTTTATAGGAAGGAAACGTGGGGCTTTAAATGCATATGAATGGGACGTCATTCACATTAAAAAAAATTTCCCCAAAATTATGGCTCTTGAACAAATTTTTCCCAAATTGTAGCCTATCAGAACAAAATATCTTCCGTACTTTGAGGTGAATTAAGCTTTCAGATATTTTTCATTTGAACTAAATGCTGAAAATTCCATTGACCTGACCTTTTCTCTAGAATATTAACGAAACCTTCTTTGCAAAGTTTCTTGCCCTATTTTTTTATCGTATTTCCTAGCTGTCATTCCTAAGGTTCTAAGTGATATTTCAAAACTTTTAAAGTAATGACCGAAAACTAGACCCATATGCTGTTCTCAAAAAGATGACCAGTAGGGTAATGCAGGACATGGGGATCAAAGTTTGATTCAACACACATCACCCTAGCAACCCTCTCTCTGAGAAAAACAAACTCTTTTTGACAATTACCTCTGCAATGTGAAAAAATCTGATACGACCTTTAGGCTTGACGATGACAAATCAGACCCTCAAATTATGTTTATAACTCTATTTTGACATTTCCTTGTTTTTTTTATGTGTACATGTTTTTCTCGGTAAATTACGGATACGGGATATAGAAATCTTGAACTGTTTTATAAACCTAATTTTGAGGCGTAACAACTGATTGAGACAATCAGCTGGAACATAGTTTACTGTCTTCTTAGTCAGTTAAGTAATTAAAGTCTGCAAATTGAGTGTTTGTTTATTATTGAAGAAGATAATCAGTTAAACTGAATGATTTTATGAAAATAAATAATTTTATTGAATCATATAATTTTTAATAAGCGTTATGCATCATTTGTTATCATACTAGTTGTCCTCAGTATATATACCTTGTCTTGCCTTTTCTAATATTTCAGCTACATTTAGTCTAATAATTCAAGCCAACCAGATGACCCTTGAAGGAGTCATTAGAATTTGTTGAAGGGAGCCATAGTTGTCTATTAATAATCATACTGACTCTCTCTTGACGACCTTAACTATACTTGCCTTCTGTAAAGACTCATTATTGTCGTATAGCTACTTATCTTTAAATAAATTTATACATCTCATTTTTGGGGGGGTTTAATTATCTATTTGAAATGAAGCCTTGTCTCCAACCACAGTACAATCGTGCGACTGTATATATAGATCATTTCAGACCAAAATCTTTCACAGAAAAGGAGAATAACAGGCTGACAAGAATTTAGGGGACGCTTAAAGATTGGCTTAGTAAAAATTAAAAGCTTCTAGTGCAATATAAAGTGCAACATATCCCAGTAAGCTAAAAATATTATTGAAATGACTAATAAAGTTCATTTGTTATTAAGTATACTGTATTCAACTTATTCTACATTTACGCACATGAAACATAAGGTGTTAATTAAAGGTAAGGCGGTAATTAGGGCGGTAGACATAAGGCGGTAATTAAGGCAATAATAAAGGCTTTGGATAATATTTACTTCTATCACAGAAATATACGGATTCTTATTGCTTAATTTGTCTTAAAAATAAATTTCATCAGCTAATATATTGATTAATATGCCAAAATACCCTATATCTTTCTTTATTCAACAACGTTCTAAAGTAGAAATTTTAGATTTGGAAGGTCGCATGAGATCTATGGGCCGTGGTTGGTCTGTCCATAAAACAATTAAACAATTTTTTTATGTATTATATTTAACAAACTTATTATATTATATATTTCTTCCTTATTTAACACGTTCTAAAGTAGAAATTCCACGTTTGGTGGGTCGTATGAGATCTACGGGCCTTGGCTGGCCTGTTAATGTAATTCCATTAAAGACTTTAGAATAATTGGTTGGAATTTAAATTTTTATTTTTATTTTGTTTTAAAATAATTTAAAGCAGTTTCTTTTATTCTCAGCATTTTGAATTGATATTGCGTTAAAATGGATTATTATGGGATGTCTCTTCAAAGTTTTTAAAACCTAAAAAATAGGTCTGGGAGTCTACTCAAACTTATTATGTATCTATTCCCTTCTGAAAAAACATGGGTTGTATTATCTCTGATTCAATATAAGTCAATAGTAATTTTAAGAACTAATTTTTTGTTTTCGCTGGGCAAAACTAGGTGGCGTTAGTTGTTCCTGTTTAGGCAAATCTGAGTTTCTCTTATCAGTCTCTTATACTCTTTGCTTTAATTGCTGTAGATATTGAATTATGATATTAGGGGAAAATGTGTTACAGGAGGAACAATTGAGGATTGAAGTAATTTCAAACTCAAGTTTGATATCACTCAACATTTTTGAAAATTTTATGTTTGAATACGTCTTTTTCTTTTCCTTTTTTTTCGCTACAGAAATTTGAAACTTAATTTTGTTTATTGGCAAGGTTTTGATAGTCAATAAGAAAGCCTTTTAAATTTACCTTATTCAGTATTTCTGGCAGGAAGATTATCATGTAAATTGAGTCTGATCGTAACCTATTCCGCACCACTAGGAACTCAACTCAGCACGAGTCTGACTGAGGTCAACAGTTCCCTGACTATCAAAAGCTTTATTATAATTAAATAAATTCACAAGAAATAGTATTCTTGAGCAAGCAGTATAATATCAAAACTTAAAAAACAGTCATGTCTCTCTCTCTGCTCAAACGGTAATGGAACTTCATTCTAGTTTCGGTCCGTATCTTAACGGCGGGAGTAACTATGACTCTCTTAAAGGTTCAGAGTATGGAGTGCTGTACTGGGTTTAGGTGAAAGTTGGTGGGCAAGTAGAGTTTCACCAGTCACCTGGAAACTAGATAAAGAGAGTTGTGAGAATAAAATTGAGGACAAAACTATTTTATAATTCTAGCTATCAGAGAATGCTTTTTGAATGTTAGAAAGAAAAATGTTTTCTAAATTTTCCCAACCCTACTATAAAAAAGGTGGTTGGATGTAACAATGAATATGGGTCATAATAACAGTAAAGTTCAAAACTTTTGAGGGCCTTAATATTAAAAGTATAATGACAGCCTTAGGGATAATCTTACATAAACTAAAACACAGACGTGAAAAGAAACAATGAGAACGAAGATTTGCGCAATCTTCTCATCTATCACACCTTAAAGCTTAGGGCTCATAATTCTTTCAGAAACCAGTCCCTGTAAGATCACATACAAGCTTTCATGTAGATTCTCAGGGGTCTCCAAAAGAGAATGCCATAGAATAAACAATAAAACACTAAAGAAAAACATTTTTTTAAAGCAGGTTTGGTCGAAATGAAGAAAATACCCGTAGTTTTTGAGCTTTCTTATTTTTACAATCTACTTAATCATAGTTTATAGTATCTAAAAATTATTACGATAATATATAAATTTTATAATCTATATAATAGATTAAAAATTTACGTCATTTTATGTTATATACGTAAAATGACGTAAAATAAATAAATATATAGTATACAAATATTTGTCCTGGTCATTTTTGGTACCCATCTGACTGACTGTGTTTAAAAAACAAACCTGTTTGAAAGATCTGGTTCAATCCCGCTGTCTAGGGCTACAATGAGAGAGAGGTTGAGATGCCTCAGACGCGTTCTGCGGAAAAAGGATGACAGATTGCCAAAAATGTTCTTGTCGGCCAACCATCTACGGCCAAACAAAAAGCAGGTCGTTTTCGAACGAGGTGGGAGGATGTTCCAGGGACCGATTCAAAGTGGAACTTCTTGGGAATGTGCAAAAACGGAGGCTTTGTAAAGATTGGGATAAAGGAGGAGCGTGAATTGTTCTGTTGACCTCAAGCGGCCTAGTGCTGCAATGAGTTGTTAGTAGTAGCAGTATAAATATAGAATATATACAAATATGTAGCATAAAAACATGTAATACATAAATTATATAATGTGATTACATATTACGTGTTAAATGAAGTAGTGGGGGATATAAAGGACTGAATTCCGTTCCACAGTCTCAACTATTTCTCTTTCAAACATCAAATAAGTTCTGTCTAGAAAGGAGTAGTGGACGATAGCTTGCATCCGAATTGTCCAACCATGACTGTCAAAACTCCTAGTCAATTCATGTTTTCTTATTAGTTAACTACGCAGCACAAAATAGTAACATCATAAAAAGGAAAACACCCAACTCAGCTCAAATGATTTATGAATACTATAGAAAAAGCCAATTTTTAAAACAGCGATGCTTTTATCTCATTAAACGTTTTCTTAGAATATCTAATGCCATTTCTGTAGAGAATGGAGGATTCCTCCTTCAAGTTCGATCCTAGAAACACTTGAAAAATTTTCCTAAATCATATTGTTGTTTTAAATCCATTTGAAGCCATAGAGAAAATACTTTTGCCTCTGTTTCCTCCTCAGTCTCGGCTTTGAACTCTATTGCGTAAAGTTTATTCATTATTCAAAAGATAACAACGTAGAAGCAATGGAATTCATTAAATATATAAACAAAATAAACCTAAAATTAAAACTGGTTACACTTACCTTTAATTCTGGTTGAGGCGGATGAAACTGTTCATGAGGAGGTATTGGAGACTGTTAAACTACTCTGTTCAAGCTATACAAGCCAGAGTAAAACTGGATAACAGGTGTTGCACTTGGTGCTCTATAAGGTAAATTTGAGAGAGGAGGACTAGATGGAGGGTTGAGGCTGACTGGGACGAATAGGTGCCTGAAAAAATACATAAATATCAAATTGCATCTTATTTATACTTCCCATGGAGCCATAAAAAATAACCAGAATCTTTCAGCGTACGTTTTATGAAAAATGTAAATGCATAAGAAACTTTTTGATAGTTGAACAAAGAAAAATTTACTTTTGCTAAACAAAATAAAATGAAGTTCGAGGGTATATTTATTAGTTTCTTCCCCAACAACATTATATAAAAGGTTTTGTAGATAGAACAAAGAGCAACAAAAATGATGCATGGTAATTTTTTACTCTTTGTACACAAAAATTTATTAAATGCGTAATTCGAGTTAATTAATACTATAATAATTAATTATATAAGATAAGATAATATTTATGTTCCAAAGGCTATCACAACCTCTAATAGAGCCGAATTCTTTTCATATGTCAAAAAGAAAAAGACAAAACAAAACGAAGAAACAAATAAAACAGCAAGAAAAGTGAACCAATCAAGCATAAAAATGGTCGATAAGAATTTAACAAATTGCTAGAATAGAAACAGAAAAATAGAAGAAGAAGGGGTGAGGGATAAAAATAATCACAGTCAAGAAGAAAAACATTCCCGAAATCGTGTTCAAGGTCAAATACATAAAATAAAAAAAAAACACTTAAAATCAAGCCAAATTAGTTGTCAAAAGAAACATTTACAGTTAAAGAAAGGAAAACAATTAAATGAAAAAATATTTAAAATTGAAGGTTAGAAAATAAATTTAACATAAATAAGTATCAACAAAAGGGAAAATAAAAGTGACAAAGATAAAGAGAAAAAAAAATTAGGCATGATTATTGTGAACATAAACAACGACTAAAATAAGGGACGGAGGAGTTAATTTTAATACAGAGCATAGTTCAGGGAATATTTAGGTGTGCCAAAATAAAGGGGATAAAACTTTTCCGGAACCTCTCAGTAACGGCAAGGATAGGTGAATATGTTGGAATTGCCAAGGAAGCTAAGCGGGGGAGACGGGGTCTAATGGGGTCATGTAAATCAGGAAAGATGTCCTCAGTACGAGGATTAGATATTGCGGATTTAGGTAAACGCAAACAAATTTGTACACTCCTTTCTTTTAACGTGGTAATACCTGCAGATTTAAGGAGAAAGGAGTATGGAATTTTGTTCTCTTTGTAGATGATCCTGAGCCAACGCTTTTGGACCGACTCAATTTTGTCACTAAGCTCGCTTGAAAGATATGAATGCCAGACTGGACATGCATATTCTAATAGCGGCCTGATAAATGATAAATAAACACGGAGGGACTGAATCTTAGGGCAATTAAATTTGTTTGAAATTTTTAACATAGATAATGAAACATTTCCTTGTTTAACAATAATAGAAACACGCACGTCCCATTTAAGATTATTTGAAATTGTGACCCCAAGAAGATCGGGGGAGTGCTCATTTATCAAAATTCAAAAGTTGAATCGCCTTTTTAAGTGACAAAAATATTGGTGGGCAACTAGCCCCTTTTCATACCTTTTTTTTTGTCCGAAGTCATCCAACCAAAAAGTTCGAGATAACAATTTGATCCAGCATAACTGAAAGATCCAGAAACTTTGGGGAGGAGATGACCCCTGTAATTCTTGAAAAAGAGCTGTCAGTTAAGTAATTTGCCCGTTTTTCACATATAGTAGTTTTTTAGAAGAAAATATATAGAATTTATTTTTGGGAGGGGCGGGGAGGGGGTTCTGCAGAAAATTTTTTAGGGTAGATTTTAAGGTCTTTCAGAACTTGGAGGCAGCTAAACAGGTTAGAGATATCAAGAGAATACTTCTGTTGCATCTCAGATGTAGCCAGACTACTCAATTCTAACTTGGGAGGTCGTCTTTCTTGTCGTTGCGCTCTCAGGCGTAGCCTCAGCCTGGTGAATACCATCCTATGGTCTGTGTTTCCAAACTTGGTCGACCTATAAGTCCGGCAATTTGTTATTGACGAGTGCCTGTGACCCGAGATCACAACATAATTGATGTAGACAAAGAATGATTCTTTGTCTGGTCGTAGTTACTATACCAAGTGTATTTGTGTATATCTCGTCTCTGAAAGAGCGCGTTTGATATGACCAGATTATACATATTTCAGAGCTGGAGGGGTCTTTGTCCGTTGTCATTAAATAGATCTGGAGTCACAGGCCCAAGAAAATTTCTCCACGCGCCTTCTTTGTCATTTACCGTGACGTTAAGGTCTTCCAGTAGAGTGAAAATGTCCTAGGGTGGGACTTTAGACAGGGTCGATAAGAGCTCTGCGTAGAACTGATCCTTCACTTCCGCTCGACTCGGATTGGTGGGAGCATAGTACACAATAATTGTCCATTTTTCATGTTTGTGCTGGAGCTGAGCCATCAGTGTTCTATCTGAAATTTCTTTATAGGAGAGAAGGCATCTCTTGGCTTTGGCGTTCAGCACGAGGCCTACACCACTTGTCTTGCATTTTGAGTCACCAGACCAGATCAGGTGATATCCTTCACCAATATCCTCGGACTCTCTTCCGACAAGGCGGATTTCCGTAAGCCCCACGTCAGCTAAATTGAAGCGTTTTAGCTCGAAAACAAGCATTGATTTAGCTCTCTCCATGAGCAACACTTACAGATACTGTTAAGAATATTTCAAGATTTCGAAAAATATTGCGTTCATTTTAATGGTAGCCCAGGGCCGATTCAAAACTGGGGCACTATTGGGCTTAATAACCCTTTATCTGACCGTGGGAGGGGACATTTCTCACCATCGATCAATACAGCCTAAGTATGCTAGTATAAAGCCTCGTTCTGATTGGCATAATTCTCCTTGCCAGCAGCAGGACTGGCTTCGACTGGACAGCCAATCACAGTCGTCAGAATTTTGGAAGGCTGTCCAGTTATATTGACTGTCCAGTTATTGCCGCCTGTTCCAAAATGGTCCACCTACAAAAATGCTCTTGGCAGGGTAAATAATGTCAATGAAGACCAAAAGCCACTTTTTTGTTATAGGAGTAAAAAACTACATTAGAAATTTATGGTCAATTATGGTTTGTTAGTCCATTGTGTGAAAAGCATTTTTTTAAGTAAGGTCCGCTTGAAGATAAGTACAAAACGAAATATTATTTCAAAAAAGTAAACTTATTTTCAAAACGTACATAATTTACTCTTTTTAACGGCATAGTTGTAAAGTTTATTCAAATACCTATCATACTTCTCAACTAATTTGAAAGTAACTTCTTCATAAGAAACTTACAAACTTACTTTAAAAAACTTCATAAAAAAGAAATCACTCCCGTTTTTACGTCTTCATCATCATTGTAACAGTTGCCACTGAGGGTGTTGCTTGAGGTGGAGAAACAGTGGGTAGTAGTTCGACGCAAGATCAGTATTGTAGTGTGAGTGGTCTAAAGCTTCACAGCCAAAACTGTCTAGCAGATTGCGGGTCTGACCTGCAGTGTGAGATCTTGCATTGTAATAAAGAAGGAAAATTCGCTTTGTCAGCATGCCAGGTTTTTTTAATCACTCTGCGGAGCTTTTTGAGGGCAGGGTAGTTTATTTCTGCATTGATAGTGGTTCCTCATTGCATGAAGTCGACCAACAAAACACCATGCCTATTCCAAAACACCGACACCATAATTTTGCGTTGGGACAGAGTTTGTTTGGCCCTTCAACTAGACAGGGAAAAGTGTGGGCTTCAGTGAGCTCGTGGTTATCGGAGAGGCAGCAGGTTTTTTGAAGAGGATATTGTAAAATTTGTTGGGACATATGGCAAGTGCTTGAAAAAACTCGGCAACTATGCCCAAAATAGAGTAAAGTAAAATATTTATTTTCCGAAAATAAATTTAACTTTTTGAAATAATCTTTCGTTGAGTACTTATGTTCAAACAAATCTTACCTAAAAAATACTTTTTGCACAGTGGACTAGTAAACCAAAATTGACCATAAGTTTCTTGCGTAATTTCTTACTCCTAAAAACGAAAATTGGCTTATACGAGCATGCTCAGACTGCAGTGATCGGTGGTGAGAACTTGCAAATGGAACGCTGGCTGCATGCAATTCAGAAGGCATTTGTTGCATTTTCAGATGATTGAATGATAGAGGTAGCCAGTGGCAGCGTTATCAACGCTTAAGGACGAATTGAAAAAGTATTTCCATTGTAAATCTACAGCAAAAGATTATTTGGTACCACCAAATACTGGTTAAAACTTTTCCGCTGAAGTAGGTCCTTGATGCTCGCACAGGACCTAAACAAAGGTAAAATGAATGCTGTCTTAGGATTTAAATTGTACACTTCTTCATTTTTTCCCGTTATAGGAGCAGCAATCAGGATGAAAACCTCAACATCCCAGGTCTCTCAAATATTCCATAGCACCCTCCTTTTCTAACAAAAAAATTAAGCCAATCAGCACTCTCCTCTGTTCTATGACTCTAATGCTGTTTTCAATGTTTAGCTAGGTTACCCATCCTCATATTTGCTATTTTAGGTCCAATATTTGCTATTTTAGATGTATGGAAAGAAATTTTTTACTTAAATCTGCCATTTCTAAGCCTTAAATGCAGGCGAAAACTGACAGATACCAAAAAATATATCAATTGGACATCTGTACATCATACATTTTGTTTATGATTTGTACCATGATATTTTTATGTGTACCTCTTTATGCCAAGACCTCTAAATGCTACCGAAAAGGCGAAAACTATTCAATTTTATACTGTCGGCACCGCTGCTACATGATCAACAAATTTACGCAAATACTTTGAATTTCTCAGAGAAAGCTGTGTGTAAGCCTAGTTTATTTTGATATTTATATTAGGAATGAGGGTCTTCGAGCTGTTAAATCAGGAGTAAAGCTTTGGGGTTCTTGTTTATATTGGTAAGTAGATTTGCAGTTGCGCCAAGAGACGCTACTTTCATGTATACTCTCTTATCAACAACAACAAATAGCCCACCTGGTAAAATTCTAGTATAGCTAATTTTTGCTATCTTGAAAAGGGTTGATTTATGAAAGTTCAACTTTCAGGGATGGGTCTACAGACCAAAGTATGTCATGGGAAGGTATTTTGAAGTTCCTACCTCTACTCCTCCCTCTAGAGGGCAGTGACCTTTGATGATCTTTAAAAATCTTTGTCTTATGAAAGAAAAACCTTGCAAAACAGATCTTCTGCTTAAATGAAGTACAAAACACAGTAAATATATACCAAATCATATTATTGAGTTATGACTAAAGTGAATATACCATTTGATGCCTTTTTTTATGCTGATTACAAATATAGATAAATATCTACCAAATCATATCATTGAGTTAGGACTAAAGTGAATATGCCATTTGATGCCTTTTTGGTAAATATCTACCAAATCATAGGCTATTATTGAGTTAGGAATAAAGTGAATGCACCATTTGATGCCTTTTTTTATGCTGATTATGAATGTAATAAGCATTTCTATCAGAAATGAATTTCAGCCCCCCCCCCCTCTATATAGGCTATACCTAACCCAACCTAACCCTGAATTGGCATATATAGGGGGGGGGCTGAAATTCATTTCCAATAGAAATGCTTATTACATTCATAATCAGCATAAAAAAAGGCATCAAATGGTGTATTCACTTTAGTCCTAACTCAATAATATGATTTGGTAGATATTTACTGCCTTTTTTATGCTGATTACAAATATAATAAGCATTTCTATGGGAAATGAATTTTAGCCCCCCCCCTCCCCCTATATATGCCAATTCAGGGTATATATTTCTACATTAGGGGGGAGGGGTCAAATTTTGTTTCTGATGTAAATGGGAGGTAAGTTTAAACTTTACTCCCCCCCCCCCTAATGTAGAAATATATACCCTGAATTGGCATATATTGGTGGGGGGCTAAAATTCATTTCCCATAGAAATGATTATTATATTTGTAATCAGCATAAAAAAAGGCATCAAATGGTAGTTTCACTTTAGTCATAACTCAGTAATATGATTTGGTATATATTTTCCCAAAACACTGCTTTCAGCTTTGTAACTGCTCAATTCCAATTTATGAGGTTTAAAGATCTGCAAATACTTCTACAAAATTTAGGCCTAGAAAAAAACCATTGATATGGCTTAAAATTGTACTTAAATAAAAGGATTTGTATTTTCACCACTAAAACCAGAGAAAAAGAAACTGAAATGGATAACTTAAAATTAAGGTAAAATTTAGTATAAATATATGACCATTCCACCACATATAGAGACATGTTAAGTAAACAATTCTTGCTTCATTATATGTAAAATAATAATCCTAGTTAACATATTTTGCATCAAGAGAACCTTTGTCTTTGCTTCTTTCCTTCTTTTTCCAGTTTTTTTTAAGAAATTCATAATTTTTTCACAAAAATATTTTGTTCAATTTTGATAAATATGCTAAATGCCTTGCCATCTTAAAGAATAATTTATATACATTGCTATTGAAAACACAGTGGTGGAACACACATGCTATGGCAGGTCATTACTAAAAGAACTTCTAGAAATTTTGTGCAGCAAGGATTCTGCCATCTATAAAAAACTTTTGTAGTATGGTATATATGTCAGCATAAATTTGAAAAAAGACATAATGCTTATCAAAAGCATGGATTTTTTCAAAAATTTTATTGCAAAACTGGAAAAAGAAGTAAAGATAAAGGTTCTCCTGCTACTAAATATTAACTAGGATTATGTTGCATATTATGAAGTAAGATTGTTTTCTTCACATTTCTCCTTATGTGGCAAATGGTCATACATTTACACCTAAAAATTTTTTTTGTTGAAATTTCAATAGGTATAGATCTGTCAAGTAGGCAGATTTCTAAGACTTAGAAATTAGAAGAGGATTAACATAGGAGCTTGGCAGCAACTTTCCAGAGTATTTTTTTGGCCCTGGATTCATTATGGAAAGTTTCATTTTCCTAACCTCTGTTCAATATAGCAAAAAGTAGTTAAACTAGAATTTTACTGTCTACCCTAGTTCAGAAAGGTGAATGAAATTCAAAAATGGATCCAGAACCTATGATCCTTGGGGAAAGTATTTTGAAGTACCTACCTCCACTCCTTCCCCTTCCAAAGGGGACTGACCTAGGTAAACTTAACTCTGAATCCATATTTTATTGAACATTCATCTGTGTTTAAAATGAATTTTACCCCCCCCCCCCCCTCTATAATTTACAAATATATACCCTAAGCTGTATAAATGAACTGGGTTATTAAACTGCTAATTTTAAAAATAGATCTACTGCCAAATAAAGTACTAGAAAAATATTTTGAAACTTGTACCTTTGAATAATCCTGTCATCCTTCATCTACAGAATTTGCCCTAACCATCTCAACTCCCCATTCATTATAGCCCTAGAAAGCAGGGTTGAACCACACTTTCTGTACAGCCTACTGTTTGAAATATGGTTAGTCAGCCAGGTGCCCAAAACAATCCAGAGGCAATTTCTCTAGAAAACAACTAGTAAATGTTATCTGTTTTTTAGAGTGCCCATGCTTCAGAATCATATTTGATCATTGTCATAACTGTAAATAAAGATAGAACACAACTCTGCTTGATCCTGATTTAATACAAAACCAGCTACTAAACTTATTTACTACCTTTACTGCAGCAATGTTATTCTCACACATAGCAAAAATCACTCAGATGAATTTATCTTGTATACTATACAAGGATAGGACATTTGCTAAAGCTTTTCTATCAACTGATTCAAACACTTGCTCATAATCTGTAAAACTGAGGCCTAAAAATGTTTGATGACTCTGGCACTTCTCAGTTATTAATCTAAGAGTGAAAATTTTGTTGATGCATCCTCTTCCCTCTGTTTTTCTTTTAAAACTTTGTCCACACCATCTCTAAGTCTAGAAATTATCATCATACTAAGTGATTTGCATCCTATAGAAACCAGGCTAATACCTCTATAATTATCACACACTCTTATGACCTTTTTTACTTTACTTACTTTTGGTTGGAGCCAGATGATGATCCATCCTGCCTGGCACCACTGGATGATGGGATGACTGATGTAGTCCAACATGATGTGTCAGCAGCAGACTCTTCTGCAATCTTCAGCCAGTCCTTGTCCCAACAATGTCTGTGTTGCTAGAAGCCACCCCAAGGATCCAGGTCATTATTGAATGTCTGCCAGAGATTCTTTCTTTGGCTGCCTGGTCTCCATTTCCAAGTTGGAAGAGGGTTGCAGGTGAGGACATCATGGAATATGGTTCCAGCTGGTTGTTGTAGTGTGTGTCCCAGGAATTTCAGTTGTTGTTGTTTTATGATTATTAAGAGGGGGGTCTTCTGGGCACAACACCTTTGAACCTCAGTATTTGAGATATGAAACCATCAGCTGACCTGTAGTATGTGTCTCATGCAGCAATGGTTGACTACTCCTATGAATGTGTTTCTTCAGCCTTTAGAGGCCATGTTTCACAGGTGTACAGCAGGATCAATTGAATAGTTGCCTTGTAGAAGTTCATCTTTGTTTTGATGCTAATTTCATGTCTATTCCCAAGCAACTTCTTCATACTTGTGAAGACACCCCATGCCTTTTCTATTTGAGCTCTAATGTAAGCTTCTGCACCTCTGTTTGGTGTTAGGATAGAATCAAGGTAGCAGAACTCTTCAATAGTCTTGATGGTTTTGCCCTCTAGTTGGATATCTGGGTGGTTTGGGGCATTTGCTTTCATGACTTTTGTTTTAGACTTGCTGATCATGAGGCCTTTGATGTACATGAGACATTGTTGACCATCTTTTGGAGCTCAGCCAACATGCTACTCATGAGACCCACATTGTCTGCAATGTCAAGGTCTGTTAGGGCAATTGGGTTCTCTTCTCTCTGACCAATGACAAACCCTTTGTGGATGCAAAGCAAATTTGTCTTTGTCCAGTCTATTATGTAATTGAACAGAGCTGGAAAAAGGGGGCACCCATGTTTGACCTCTGACTCAACATCAAATTCCCTTGTTTCACCATCAGCAGTTCAGACTCTTGTAACTGTAGACGCATAGGCTCCTTTGAGTAACTCAATCAGTTCTGCTGGGACACTGTCTTCCACCATGATCTTCCAAAGCTTGGTCCTGATAAGGGAGTCAAAAGTAGCAACATAATTAAAGCAGACAGCTGAAATCATTAAAGCAGACAGTTGAAATCTCTTGCTCTGCTGTAGCATGAGGTGGAGAGTAAGAATATGTTTTTGGCAACCCTTGCCAGGAATGAAACCTGCTTGTTCTGGTCTTGTCAACTTGTCTTGGCATCCTTTTAAACAGTTGCAGACAATTATGCAAAAAACCTTTATGTTATGGTCTATTAGTAATATACCTTGATAGTTCAAACAGACTGCTGTGCCTCCCGTTTTATATGCCATTCAATCTTTTGGGGATTTTTTGTTGTCCATACCTCAACTAGCAAGTCTTTCAGCTGACATAATAGTGTAGGGGATGACTTATACATGTCTGCTGAGATGCCATCCTCTCCAGGGGCTTTGTTATTTTTCAGTGCCCACAGAACATCAGCAAATGATGGTGGCTGTTGATCTATCTGGTAGGGCTCCTTTGGTACACTCTGGAAATTGGGTAGATCACATGAAGCTTTTGTGTGATTAAGGAGCTTGGAGAAATGTTCTTTCCATCTCTCAAGGCAGTCTTTTTCCATCTGATTAAGGTTGCCCATTTTGTGTTTCTGGGAGTCCATGGAGATGGGCAACTTGCCTGTTGCTTCCCTCATTAGCTTGAATGTTTTCATTAGGTTATGCAATTCTGCTGCTTGTTGCATATCAGAAGCTATTTGTGACCAGTATTTCTCCCTGTCACAACAAGCAGGCTGCTTTACCAGCTTGCAAGCATTTTTAGGGGTTCTTTAGGGCCACTGAGAAGGGGTTGTTTTTTTTCCACTAGCTCAATCATTTTGTCCAAGATCCAGAGCTTTTTTTCCTCTTGGTGTGACCAAGAACCTGTTCAGCAACCTTTTGTGTCAGGACTTTCAGCTCGGACCATTGGTCTTCAATGTCAGTGTAGTTGGTAAGGGCCTCAAATCAGTTGTTAAGCTGTATCTGGAAATCAGCCTTGATCTGTGGATGGAGTAGTTTTGATACATCAAACCAATTGGTTTTTATCTTGTTTTTTTTTGTGGGTGCTTAGTCTTTGACTGAATTTACAGATGAAAAGAAAGGGATTGGAGCTGTTCATTGAGCCTGTATCTGTGCCTCTGTAGACTCTTACATCCAGACATGACCTTCTCCAACGTCTTCTGACAAGGAAGTGATCAATCTGGGCTTTGGTGACCCAGTTGTTAGATCTTCAGGCCACAAGATGGTGCTTCTTGTGCTCAAACCGGGTGTTAACCAGACATAGGTTATTGTATTTGGCAAGCTGTAGCAACCTTTTGCCTTTTGAACATCTATCTCTGATGGTATGGCATCTGATCACTTCTTTGGTGTTTACATCTAGTTTACTGACCCTTGCATTAAAGTCACCAGCAACAAATAGTATGTTACATCGTGGGACAGATGTGAATATTCTCTGCAGCTCAAAGTAGAATGCATCTTTGGCATCATCAGGGCTATCTCTGATAGACACGTAGACAGACAATATAGTCACATTACTAATCCAGCCTTTCAGTCTCAGGGTAGAGATTCTTGCTGACACTGGTTGCCAAGAGATGGCAGAGGAGGCAGCAATTAGGTCCAGAAGTTGTCCAACTCTATGGAGAGTGCTCCCATCAGTCAGTCCAGAGTTGTCAAATTTAAATGTTTCTGAATCCATTTGGTCAATTGATTTTGTCAGTATGTTGTTCAATCTAGTCTCAGAAAGGCAACATATATTGAGACCATACTTTTCATTTCATTAGCAAGGAGCAACTGAGTTGACTCAGCCTTGCAAATTCTTATATTCCAAGAACCAACTTTAATTTTCTTGGTGGGGATGACTAGCCCACTTCTTGAATCAGGCATCATCTGAACCTGATCTGGGTTGGTTACCACAGATGCCATAGTATTGATTGTTATATCTGAATCTTCTGTATCCATTGGTGTTTCATGGGAATGTTTTTGACCAGCAGCTCCCCAAACTTCTGGCGCCCCATTGCGTTAGCTGTTCTGCTGGTTGGGCTAGGCAACCAGCAGGACATTTCACTACTCCACTGTGATGAGGTGCAACTTAGAGCTCTCCTCTAAACTCACTAGGGATGGGAGTGTGAATCAAAGCTACAAGGTCCCAACCTTAGCTTGGAGCACTTGAGCTTATCAGGCCCTATTTCCCCCTAGGACAACTAGTGGTTGGAGTGGTCCTTTTAGTACTTTCACAAAATAAATCTTTCTTTTTATCCAAAGTGTCACATACTTTTCCATATTTTTCCTGTAACTATCATGGTCTGCACATTCTCAAATTGCTTTTCCCATCTCTCTCTAAGTTTTCCTTTTTCACTAATTGTGGCCCCATTCCTATCTTTAACTGGGTCAA
>JAQQPU010011912.1:0-13047 GCA_029168905.1 Artemia sp. Kazakhstan ARC1039
AAACCAGACTATACCCACCAAACCAGACTATACCCACCAAACCAGATTATACCCACCTGAAACCTGTCTGGTTGGCCTTGGTAAGTCAATAACCCAACTAGCACAGGACGGAACATAGTCTACCCAAAGTATAATGCCATGTGAGAGGATATTCACTCTCTAAATATACAATTCTAAATAAAATACAATTCTTTTGATATGTCTCTTGGTATCAAAATTCCGTTTTTTTTAGTTTCGGTTACTATTGAGCCGGGTCGCTCATTACTTAGAGTTCGCTACCAGGAACTGTATGATTTTAATTTACCTTGTTGCTGGGCCTCCTGAATGACCATTCAGGAACTCCTGAATAGAAATTCCTTCGTGCTGAACTAGCAATAAAGAAATTAAACGCTTCTTTTAGAAACTGCAGCGAACCTTCTCAAGACGGAGAAATTTATAAATTTACGTAAAAATTCTGCTACCTAGATAATTTGTCAAATTTTTTTTTTGCCTTCAACTGCTATGTATATGAACAATAAATTGCTCATATAAACAGTTATTTCCAGATTTTACATATGAGCCCAGACTTTCCTGGTCTGCTTCCAGCGCTCGCTGATTTTTTAAAACTTAATTCGAAAGGATTGGTACGAAGATAGGTCAAATATGTGTAGCAGGGTAAATATAAAAGCTGGGTAAACAAGGGTAGATATGAAAATTTGATTCTAAGATTTTCTCTTTCAGGGGATTACCATCTGAAAATATATTTTGACTTATTCTCCTCGAAATGATTTGGCTGTTTGCCAAACGTATCTATGACTAAGGTGTTCGTTATGTAAAACCAAGTTTTAAACGTAGGAAACATCTTCAAGTCCAGAAAAAAAGACAACTTAAAAAAAAAATTGATTGATTTTGCTAAACTGCAACTATTTTTCAAAATATCTCTGACAGCAGTCGTATGAGCGTCCAGAACTTTTTATTAAATGTGGTCACTTTCATGGACTACCAGTTTTACAATTGACTTACATTTCAATTGACCAAATTGGCAATTCTGGTGATTCATAAGATTCACTAAATTGACTGATTGTTCACAGTGAAAAAAAAAACTGTGTAAAGTATTTTTAACATCACTTTTCCGAAGAAAATGACTCATTTATCAGCTTGAAATAGTCAATCGTGGTTGCCGATATACTTTTCCCAAGATCTTGACATTTCAGTCTCGAATTTTGGATTGTGGCAAACTTGGAAACGTTTCCAAGATTTCCAAGCATGAGAAGTATGTGAATTATTATTGTCTAATATGTTAGGATTTGTTTCCAAAACTTGGAAGCAAAATTCTCAATTGACTTTTTGGGATATTACTTAATTCTCATAGGGGCCCCGCAGTCTTCATAGTAAACACGCAGGCTAAACTTTCTAATTACACTTTTTTCCAATTATCTGCTATTTTTAGATCTTTCATAAAACTGTGCTTACCAGGTTCTTCAGAGCCTGGGAATTGGTCAGTGCCAAATAGGCCTGGAAAGAGACCTTCTTTTTAAAAGAAATTTTTTTTCTCTCACAGATTTGTTTCAAAAATAAACGGGTGTAAGACTGTCGAAATGGTAATCTTTAAAAGGATTGTGTCAGTGAAGATCAGATCTTCCAGAAGCAACATTCTTACATTGTCTATAGTAAACAGCTATGTTTTTCCCCCGTTGCTTTCTTTTACCCCAGCTACTTCGTATAGAAAGGGTAGTTCAAGAGACTTGGGGGCTGCTTTGAATGGAAGTGTAAAATTGTAGTTTCCTTTTTAAAGCTCAAAAGTGATTGGAGGGCAACCAGCCCCCTTCTGTCGCGTCTTTTTAGCTACAATGACCCCCGCAAACACCCAGGATATTCAGTCAAAGTTTTGAGATAGCAATTTTGTTCAAAATAGTTCTAAGGTCCGACAAATATGCTCCAGGGATGACACGAGCCCCATAGCCCGATCAAGGGCCTTAAATTACGCAAATTGTCATTTGCTTACGGATAGGTTGTATTGCGTGAAAGAGGGAGAAATATTTTATCTTTAGTGCCCGTTCGACTCGAAAACTTGGATCATTCCCTGGGCCCAAGCGAGACAATATTTTTTCCAATTGACTCGAAGTCCTTTGGCCAAAGGGACCCCAGGGCAGAAGGAAAAATAATAAAATGGCTCTCACAAAGAAGGGGTTCAACTAAAGGTCAATTTTTTTCTGAATGGCTTGATACTTAAAATCGTAAGTATCAAGTCTCTGGACTGAGGGAACCCTAAAGTACATTACAAATTTTAGTTTTGTGTTACGATCGTTCCGAAAAGAATCATTTTTCTGATTGGATTCAAACTTATAATTTTAAGTCCATGGGTCAAAGTGGCCCTAATACACAAGATAAAATAAGAAAAATTGTTTTCCCCAAAAATAGGGACGATGCAAGAGTTTAAAATGTTTTTTTTAGGCACGGATCTCCCTAAATATGAAATTCGAAAGTGATTATATTCTTACAGTTATTCAAGAGGAATAATTTTAGCCAAGCAAAAACTAGCTTGAAAAACATCTTCAATTTTTGTTTATGAAAAGAAGAGATCCATTTCAAAACCGAAAAGGAGCCCTCTTGAATCTTTAAAAAGACAAACGAGAGAACGGCTCAATTTCTAGCTAAACGACCCCCGAGTCAAGTTTCTACGACCGCCTCTTCCACACGAAATTGCTGGGGTGAAGGAATAATAAGTCGATGGAAGGCGCATGGCTCTTTGCTAATTACTCTGGATGTTGTTGCTTTGAAATTTTATGAAAGATCTCCCACAACCCTCTTGCCCCCCTCCCCCGAAAATTAAAACGTTGGCAAACAAGAGTCTCGTAATTTTTCTATTTTCGTTAACTATTTTCACGTTAAGGGTTTTTCTTTTTTTAGTTATCCCATGTAACCCAGATTAATATTTTTCTCCTTTTTTTGTTTGGTTGTAGAAATAATACATCAGGATAAAAAATGCCTGGTTATTTGATCGACCTTTATTATCTTAGACAATGATTCTTCAGGGCAAAACACGCGCCTGTCATTTTTAATTATCGAAAGTCAATATCCCTGCAGTCATTACTGAAGGAATTAAGTATGCTGCTAATATCAGAAATATTAAGACTTTTCCATCTCTGATAGGCAACAATAAGCATTCGGTGTCCCTTTACGTTAGTGATTTGTAACAGGATGGAAATAAAATTTTGTTGTTTAGATTTGTTAATTGAAAATTTTCAAACTGTTAAATATCTTAAAAATTGAGAAACATTGGGCATCTAATTTTTAATGAAAATTACTCCATTTACAATTATCCAGTCTTTGGTAGTATCTGGCGTCCAAAAATTTGATGCTGGATCTCACACAACCCTCTTGCCTCCCCTCAAAAATAAAAAAAAGAAACTTGTGTAAAAAATAAACTAAAAATATACTGCCCCAATCAGCTTAAGAAGGTGCAGCTTTTCTTTGAAGGTGTTATTGTACTTGGGAATCAATAGAATGTTCAAAATGTTTTGAATTTTTAAGAACAGAAATGTAGTCAAATTTATCTAATTAGTTTTAATGAGGTAGCACAGTCGAAAATGTGATACTTGTCTAAAATTTCATAACTTTGGAAAAAAAACCTAAGAACCTCGTGTCTGAATAGACCTAGGATGGTCCAGAGGCATGGGCTCCCATAAGCTGAATTTTAGGGGGGAGGCTAACCTAGTCCAATTGCCACTTCCAATGCTGTATAGTGGAAATCTCAAAACGGAAACACAAAAATTATAAGGCAGCTTCATTCAGCCAGGGGGGGGGGTGTTGGCTCCTCCCTTATGGGTGCCCATGTCCAGAGGGACAAAGTGCTTTTATTTTAATGTCCTTGGTATTCTATGAAAAATTGGAAATTTCAAACAAATGTTGTGCCAAGCCTAACATTGTTTGTACCATATTTGACTTACTTATTTGCCTAATTATCTGAGGTTCGTTTCTTACTATTCCAACTAAGAAAAAGCCATAGACATTTCTGAATCGACTGAAGTTTAAAACTGGATTTGACTGCCCCGATTCCTCTTACCCAGGGGTTTTTACTGATAAGGCAAAAGATTTAAATATTTATTATCTGTTAGATGCATAACTGGCATAAATTTAATAAACTGAATTCATTAACAAACTTCTATTAAAAAAACAGGATTTTCTTCGTCAATTTTTTGAAAGATCAATTAGATTAATGAAAGAGCCGCCAGAAGCCAATTAAAAAAATATTTTGGATTTGATATTAGCTTTAGGGCTCCAGTCATGATATACCAGAGGGCACGTAAATAACAAAAAAGGCAAAAAACATTGAGGCCAAATTGTACACATATTACACAAAAAAAATCAAGAAGCAGCCGTCATAGCCGAGTGGTTAGCACGCTAGACTTGAAATCCTGTATCCGTGAGGACAGGGACTGTAGTCCTGTTGTTGCTGGCTATTTGTTTTGGACTTGGGTCAGTCACGTGGCTCTCTAAGCTTAGACAGAGTCAACTCAGCTCTAAATGGGTACCTGGAGTAATCTGGGGAAGATAAACAGGAAAAATGTGCGAAAGCATAAAATGACTGCCCCTCCATTGTTCCTGTCTGAAGGGACATGAAACGGACATGAAGCCGATCGGGACTGTAAAATCAAATGCCGTATTCTTTATCTTTAAAAGAAAAAAAATCTAAAGAGAAAAATAAAGAAACTATTACAATGATTACAAGAAATCTTGCTAGCTCTGTTTTTTCCAAACTTTCGATAATGTGCAATATTTTCTTTAGTTTTCGAAACGCCGGGCTCTGCTATCCTAAAAAATGAAGTACGATGAAAATAAATATATTTTCCTTATTTTGGTATATGCACAAAATAATAATTATTTTATATACCACATAATCAATAATAATTTATGAAAAATAATTAATAACAATATTAATAAATAATAATATACCACAAAATAATTTGTGGTATATGCACAAATCAGCCATGGACAGGGCTGCTTGGAGAAGACTGACAGCAGTGTCAACCAGTTCACTCTACGCTGGTGACCCTGCTGAGCAAGAGCGTTAAGTCAAGTAAGTCAAGACAAAATAATAATAATAAAATAGATACAATTATTCTTGATACAATTTAAATAAAAGGTATATTATGAATATCTTTTATTTCGATCTATGAGAAGAATGGAACCGTTTGTGTGGATATGGCCGATTGTTGTATGTTGTTAATTTTAATCCCTTGTTGTTAATTTTAACCCGAAACGTGGTTTCACGTCCATTAGTCTGTACCTTGTCATATGTAAATTTTTGGTATATGAAAAAAAAAAATCTGATTAATAATGTCCTTTACATACATCTTGAGCTCACTGTATGAGCAGCACTTCCAATCACTTAAGGCTAAGCTTGACCAGCTTAAAGCTACAAAAAAAGTTGTAATAAATGGACAATCTGAACCCAAATTATTTTAATTTAAACTTAACCAAAATTATTTGATTTTTAATTATTGGTGAATTTTTTAACAGAAAAATTTCGCATGAGAGGAAATCGTATGTTTTTTTTATGTCAAAAAATACTATTCCTGGGATTTTACCAGAACCAGGAAAACTGCAGAGGAAATTCAGCAAAGATAAACAAGTATGGTCTATACAACAACAAAAAAAAAATCTAAATTGAAACATTAACTATGTTTGTTTTTATATTTTATTTAAGAAACTCCAGTGGCCCAGAAACTCCATTGCATAATTTTCTGAAAAAACCTAATGTAAACAGAGAAAAGTAAAATGGGTCCGTAATTACTATAGTCACTTACACCCACCCTTGTGTATACCAATAAACATCTCATTTTCAACTACCTCAGGAAACTCATTTTCAACTACCTCATTTTCAACTACATCTGGATCCAAAATTAAATTAACGACAGCGTTACAGTAGCTATTGTCACTCTTAAAAATGGTCCTAGCTAGAATTAAATATGGGCCTGATATGACCTCTTCGATCAATTCAAAAACTTTATAACTTCAAATTTATGACTTACCATGAGTAACATGAATTTGAAGCTAAAGATACTTTGTAACCTTGGCTTCAAATAGGGAAGACGAGTTATATCTAACGTTTATAGTCCAATGCCAGGAAAAGTGCTAATGAAGTGGTTACAAACTTTCAAAACAAGGATACAGGGAGTCATTAAATATGACCAATATTATCTAATATGAATTTTATTAATTGTACAAGCATGATGCTCCATTGAACTGGTTTAAAATAGGTTAGAATGAAAAGATTCAGTAGAGTTCATGTCCTTCCCTGTTTCACTAAAATTAGCATCCTTTCTGGCCCAAACTTGCTGAAATCCCATGGTTTAAGTCATATTCTTGATATAGTAAGAAGCTACGTAAGAAGAATTCCGTGGTGTTGATGCTATTTATGCATCACTTATTTATGCCAGACCTGTTTCAGACCGATATAATTGAGCCTGTCCATTAAAAAGGTAAGTCTCCTGATCGGTACTCTTTGTTTTGGCCAATCAATGTGTCCTCGGTACTTTCCAGATTGTTTGAACTAATGGTTATGGAATAAACTATGGCGGAATGCTATTCACAGGATCATCTGTCGGTAAAAAAAAGGAAAGGCCAGGATTATGAGGATCATCTTATTGTAAATTAATTGGTGGAGGCTGATCGAAATGATGAAATGATTTTCTTTGCTGGTCAGGATTTTTCAAGAGCGCTTGATTCTGACATCCATGCCCATATTCTACTGATAGCTTGCAAAGACTTTTTGTAATATGTATAGAATGCTGAATGCTAAAGTTAAGATTTCTGCTTCTTCTGGTATTAATGAACTTACTCCTACTATCCCGATTAATAAAGGTGAGTGGATAAGTACTTTCAAAACCTGAAAGTACTTTTTAAATGCTCTATTCTTGTTGTTTAAGTGTTCATTTGTGTTTATTGCTTTTTTCCTTCCCCCCCTTCATTAGCTATGTTGTTTTATGCATTATGATTGGTCATCGATAGTTTTATATAATCTTCATTCAATGTTGTTTTTTAATGTATCAGACAGAGCATTTTGACATCACTGCCACCTTTCACATTGACAAACAATGTCGTTAAAAATTTGTTTTTTACTCCCCCTCCCCTCAAAAATACGGTTCACACCTCAAAATATTTATTCCAGTACATACCATAACATTTTACTATATTTATTCTCCTTTTTTTTTGTATAGGTACTGCTTGGCCGACTTCAAAAGGAAAAAGATACAATGGCTGTTGATGCTGAACGTTTACAAGAACGAATAGAGTTTTTCCAGTCACAGTTAGGGAAAGCAGCAAGAGAAAAAGAAACCAGCCAATCAGAACTCGAAGCTTCAAAAGAGCGATTAGAAAAGGCTCAGCAGATAGTTATGAAACTTCAGGTGAGATTACCTTCTTTCATTCAGTTAACGATACATTTGATCAATATTTCAGGAAATGACTTTCGGTCAATTTCTGATCGATAAGTTTTTCTCTTTTTTTCTGCGTAAAGAGTGGGTGAAACAAAGACTGCGTTTCGTAATTCGTATCGAGTGGATTAGTTGTATGACTGGGTCAAAGTTTATAACAATTGTCTTGTAAACGATTATCAGTTCGATAACAAAACTCTTTTTAAACGTTTTTGTTAAGATTTATTCTAGTCTATGGACCGAATGTTTTACTGTTCTAGGAAGAGCGTTCTTCTAGGATAATTTTGGGGTATAGAATATTTCGTCGCCTGAAAGTGGCTTTGCCAAAAATAACAATTTTTGTCAGAACTGAGTTACAAATGATATCTTGTGTAAAAAATTCTCTTTCCAATGGTCTAATTGACATTGCTGTGAGACATATCTACCTGCCTGTATTTCGCAGTTCTCCTTTGTCGAATCGCATATTTTTCGATTTCTTTAAAGCGGTTTTACCGAATCACATACAGCATGTCTGTTTTGGCCAAAGTTGCTGATTTTTTTTAACAAAAGTTGGTTACTCTGCAAGGCCGTATCCAGGGGGGGGGGTTACCTGGTTTGAGCCCCCCCCGAAATTTTTGACCGAGTCGAAAATAAGTCGAAAATTAGTAAAACCTAGGTAAAAATCAGTAAAATTAGTCGAAAACTGAGTCAAAATTAGTAACCCCCCCCCGAAAAAAAATCTTGGATCCACCCTTGTGACACTGTCAGAAAGGTGGTTACATGGTCAGATTCATGTGTGCCTCAAAATCGTAATCAGGTAATGATGCAAGACCTGGCTAATGGACGTGAAACCACCTCAGATTAAAATTAACAACCCGGGATTAAAATTAACAACATGAAAAAATCCTAACATAAAAGCTAACAACATAATTCAATGCTATGATTCTTCTTTTTATGCTTTCGACTTTTCCATGTTACCACCATCTAGGATCCCAAATTTATAACCAGACATCAAGTAATAATACATGATTTGAAATACAGTGGGCACGCATCTGACTTGAAATATCAATATCCTAAATTACTGCGCAAAAAGCCTAAGGAGATATTGTGTCCAACTGTACCAGGGTTGATTACGTACCCACAAAGCTTCTCTATGGTTGGTGCCACAAGCTCCAAAAACTTCTGTCACAGTCTTTGCGAATTTATGAAGCAATGTTCTCTTTGGAGGATTTGTCTCTAGGCTGTCACAGTCTTTTCGATGTTATGAAGCAATGTTCTCTCTGGAGGATTTGTCTCTGTCGCATAAACTAACCACTCTTGCAGCACGGCAGAGAGAATATAATACGATATCAACAAAGGCTATATTCTCCGTTAAAAAAAGTGAAACACATTTAAAACCACCCAAGATTCATGCTTCGCCTTCGCGCACGCGCGATTCCGATGTACACATCACGAGAAGTCTATGTAAGACCTGTTTTTTTGTCCTACCAATAGCAACTAAACTAAGGTTGTGACGTATTTACTCAAAGCAAGTACGCATGGTATGAACAAAGTATAATCACATACAAAGTACTGACAAAACTCTCCAAAAGTGACCCCGCGTACCTCTAGCGCCTCTAGAGGGGAAATGTTGTACTACTTAATCGCTCCGAGCCAATAAATTATGCTAAGTGTGGTTCAGACGACGACCGGGTGACCGGGAAATTATCGAATATTAGCAGGTTGAAATTAAACAGTAAATCCTGCGATATGGATATGAAGGATAAGTATTGGGCTTAGAAAACTGATTATTATTAAGTGCTGCCGGCTAACAACCAGAATGAGCGTTCGATGCTTTTTCGAAGGGTGCGATATTAATCGAGAAAATGCAAAAGAAAAAGGAGTCAAATTACTTGCTGTGCCAAATAACAGGTAGGACATGAAATGTTTGAAATGTTTTTTTTTTTTAAACTTCAGAAAAGTTCTATTCTAGTACCATAATGAGATAGCTAAGAAATAAACATACCATGATCTACTTAGAATTCAATGTCGTAGGCTATCAAAATATAAATTTAGAAAATTCCAGAATGGCGGGATTCCTTTCATCCCCTAGATTCTATAAAACAAACTTTACGAGGAGACGGAGGGATTCGGGATAGGGCCCCGGGGCCTAGACCCGAACCCCGAGTGAGCCGAAAACTAGCAAATACTGACCTAGTCTAGGCTGTAGGTTATAGGCTAATGAGAAATCTGGAAATGGGCCGTAGTTTTATATGTTTTATTGGGTTAATTCAAGGCTGTAGCCTACTCAGTGAGAAATAGTGAGCAAACAAAAAAGATTAAGGGAAAGATTTTACAATTTACACTCATTATAAAGACGATAAATGACCGGAAAGTCACAGCTGTATTATAGCTCAATTTCAAATACTTTGGCTACTTACCCCCAAACTTATGGTCAATTTATCGGAAGGTGCAGCTTTTAATGGTAAACTCCAATATTTCGAAGTTTCAAAGCACAAAAAAGTTATGCAGAAAAAACTAGCACGTTTTAAGCCTCTCGAAATCCAAGTTTCGTCTTAGACACTATCAGTGGCGCCAATTCACGAAAATGTAGGGGGGGGCAAGGATTTTTTTTCATTTTTTTTTTAAATTAAGATGCAAAAAAAAGAACAACATTTAGCAAACATAACTAAAACAGGGGGTAGTGGCGAGGTCACTGCTTGGCAAAATCGTCGACTAATCTATCCAAATCCAGTTTCTTTACCTCCTCTTTTTCAACGGCCATTATCATGAGATCACTGAGTCTGTCGTTTCCCATCGTCGATCGCAGATATTCTTTCACACGCCCTAATGCCGAGAAGAATCGTTCATTACTGGCAGTGGTTACAGGCAAAGTAGCAACTAGCTTCATCAGTTTTAGCACTGCAGAATAGGCAACTGGGAGGTCGGATAAGATTTCGATAGCTCGAAGAAGATCCATTTTTGAAATATCACTTTTCAACAGATGCAGCTTTGCAAGAGAAAGCTGGGATTCTATGGCATGGTCATCGACACCGAGAATCTCTTTATAATGACATAACTCTTTCCACTTTCGAAAGTTCGAGAAAATTGGAACTTGAGGGGTCGAAGGCAGATAAAGCGTCGAGCAGAGGCATATTCTGCATGAAACGTTGGTCCATCTCACTCGTGAAACGATCTATTACCTCAAAGTACAGAAGTTTACCGCAGTCTGATTCAACTGGCTGACTGATATTGCGTTTACCGGTTGTTGAGTTTGAAAGAAAGCCTTTGAGACGAATGGAAATGGCTTGACATCTCGTGCTTCGAGCACTGGTTTTAGATTGTGGAGATTTCGATTCCTGGATATCGTTTAAAGTCAAGAATTCAGATATGTTTTTGCTTAAGTTGTTCCATTTGTTATCATTTCTCAGCTTTTGGAGTGTCTCATATGTCCCAGAAATCAGTGCAAATGCCTTATAAATCAACAAACTTCCGGATTGAAGTTGCTCTAATAAACAATTTACAATGACTAAAACTTTTTCCATTATGTGTAAAGTTGAAACAAAAGAAGCAGAGTTGATTTTGTCCAGTAGTCCTTATGCTTCACACGCTGCCTCGCCGTTGGAACTATCAGAGACTGCGGCAAGCACAGCAACAATACAATCAAATCTGGCCTTCACCTTTGAAATAGAGCGGACTGCGTAAAACCAGCGAGTCTGGACGGTCCTCTCTAGCTCCAAGACTTTTTGCCCGCTAATACGCTGGGATTCCACAAATAGCTAGTGACGAGTATTGCTGCATGATATAAATGCGTAAAGTCTTTGCACCGCAGAGAAAAATTCAGAAAGTTCGCTGATATTTTTTAGGCAGTCAGTCAAAACCAAGTTTAATCTGTGGGCATGACAGTGTACATAAACTGCATGAGGCACCTTCTCCCTAAACTTTGCTTGAACTCCGTTAAATTCCCCACTCATAACGGATGCGCCATCATAACATTGGGCAATACACAGCATCGAATCTACACCAAGCTTTTCTATAGTTTCACAAATCGAGGTGGATAAGCTCTCGGCGTCTAATTTGTGCATGTGATAGCAGCCGATTGGTCGCTCCACTACTTTTCCATTTGATATGTACCTGAGTAGGATCGCTAATTGTTCTTTTCTAGAAACGTCTTTTGTCTCGTCGACAAGAATAGCAAAGTAATTAGCTGATTTTACTTCTGAAATAATATCTTGGCGCAAGGCATTTCCTATCAGTGTAACTGCGTCATTTTGGTACTGATGACTGCAATAGTGACCATATCGGCGCTGTAACTTGGCCTTCAGCTTTTCGTCGCCTTTAGACATTTCCTCCATCAATTCAACCAAATTACCCCGGTTTGCGGATGTTTCTGATTCGTCATGACCCCTCAAAGCAAGACCCTGGCGGCCAAGAAAGCAAATAACGCGAAAAATGTACTTCACATGATCTCTATTTTCCTGAACCTCTTGAGATCTGGATTGAATTAAGGCATTCGCTATAGATTTCGAAGTATCAGTACTCATTATCTTAAATTCCGTCCATGCTGACATACAATGCCTATGTCTTTCAGAACCATCATGTTGCTTTAATATAGCAGAACTGTCTTTCCACTTGCAAAATCCTGACTCAATGAAAGTCCTTTTTCCAGCAGTTTCTCCATCCTTAGAGTCCCCATAGAAAAATGGCGGCAAGCAAAACAAAACACGGAATTCAAGTTTTTTGAGTATTCAATCCATTCATAAATCTTATAGTAATGTGCACTGAATTTCCCTCCGTTAGAAGTGGAAGCCGGATATCTCTCAAGAATAGGTTGAGCTGGTTTGTCGTGACGCGTCCTAGATATATCTGAGAGAGTTTCTTGACTGCTACTGGAACCCGCAAGGGGTTCAGCGATACAGACCGAACTTTCATGTTGATCTGAGCCATTTATTGTTCCGCTTGTTTCCGAAATTCTGTCACAGGTGGGGGAATTTATTTTAACTAAACCGAGACTTTGGGCGCTGACACTATTGCCAGTTTCTTGCACTAAAGTTTCTTCATTTTTCTTCCGCATTTTCACCGAAAAAAAAATCTAAAGTTTGTTGTCGCTTTTTACTCATAGTTAAACGAGTAGTAGACAAGGACTTCACTCAGACACGGCAAGAGAAGAACTGAAGAAACACGTAGAAACTCACTCCCATACTCCACGGTGAAACTACCCCGCTTAGCAACCCCATAAACCAATCACTTACATTTCCTGTTCACGACAGTCCCATAGACTCCACTAGGACTAGTCATCCCATAAACTATTCAACAACGTCAAGAATCTGCTGACCAAAACCCCCTTGAAACCCTAGAACACATTTCCTTTCCCAGCTACTAAAAAAGGCAATATACAAAACTCATAGTTTACAACGAATTCTTCACAAGAACAATAACGAAACGGAACTTATAACGATAACGAAACTTATTGTCGATAACGAAACAATAACGAAACGGAACAATAACGAAACTTGCTCTTAGACATATCAAAACAAGATTATATAATTAGGGCACCAGTTTGTTGGTCGTATTTATTGGACCAGTTGCTGGATTAATATAGCATATAGCTAAAATAGAAAATAGCTGTGAAATATAAATAAGAAGGTAATTTTCAAAATCTAGGGGGGGG
>JAQQPU010011913.1:0-10232 GCA_029168905.1 Artemia sp. Kazakhstan ARC1039
TTCATTGAATACTTTTCATTTAAACTTAAAATACGCTAAAAGATGGTCCCCATGAAACTATTCCGGACATGTATGGAACATTTTTTCATGTGTTGACACTCTCACTGCCACAATGAAACTGAGCTAGCAAAAACAAAAAATTGTCTGAGAGAGAGAGAGAGGAGTAAATACCTCCGTTGTCTCTGATTGGCTCCCTAAAAAACAGGTGTCAGCTCGAAAAAAAACACTCTGGTTGAATAAACTTGGAGTTGAAACAAACTTGTGTGGGGAATCCCTGTTTTAGCCCAGAAACCTGTCTGGTTGGCCCAGAAACCTGTCTGGTTGGCCAAGAAACCTGTCTGGTAGGTTTTGTATAATTCCGTATGCAATTGACAACAATAGCAATGATCAGTCTGGTAATCTGCCATGGAAAGGTGCCATGGAACGTGGAATTCCTATACGGGCATCAGAATTCCATATATACTTAACACTCATGTGACCACATGGGAAGAACAAAGCTATAAAAGGAAGCAGACGGAATTAAAAAAGGGGTTTTTTTCTCGCAAGATTCCCAGGAGGAAGGATCCACCGTCTTCTGAGAAAGAGAAACTATGCAGAGCGAGTTGGTGCAGGGGCACCTGTTTACCTTGCAGCAGTGATGGAGTTGGAGTATTTGTGTCCATTAAGAGATTCATGCATACTCCTGTCATTTAAACATTTACCTCCCAATTACTTGGACTATCTGTCGCCTTTTCTCTCGCAACATTCCCAGTAGGAGATCAGCAGTGATGGAGTTGGAGTGTTTGGTGCAGCTACATGGAAAGGTGCACAAATTAGCTAAATGACACTATTGCATGTGACCACATGGGAAGAACAAAGTTATAAAAGGAAGCAGACGGAATTAAAAAAGTTTTTTTGTCGCAAGATTCCTGGTAGGAGATCAGCAGTGATGGAATTGAAGTATTTGGTGCAGCTAAATGACAAGGTGCTCAAATTAGCTAAATGACACTATTGCATGTGACCACATGGGAGGAACAAAGCTATAAAAGGAAGCAGCCAGAATTAAAAAAGGGGTTTTTTCTCGCAAGATTCCCAGTAGGAAGGATCCACCGTCTTCTGAGAAAGAGAAACTATGCAGAGCGAGTTGGTGCAGAGGCACCCACTTACCTTGGAGCAGTGATGGAGTTGGAGTATTTGTGTCCAATAAGAGAGTCATGCTTACTCCCGCCATTTACCCGTGCCCCAGCCATTTGAACATTTGCCTCTCAATTACATGGACTATCTGCCAATTTTTCTCTCGCAACATTCCCAGTAGGAAATCAGCACTGATGGAGTTGGAGTATTTGGTGCAGCTAAACTACTAGGTGCACAAATTTGCTACATGACACTATTGCATGTGACAACATGGGAAGGACAAATCTATAAAAGGAAGCAGACGGTGTTGGGGTTCAACTCCTGTTTCTTTTCCTTTCAAATAAATAACCTTTTTTAGTTTAATTACATTTGTTTAGATTTGTTTATAATATAATTCTCAATGACAATTTAAAAGCCTCGTTACTAAGCCATAGTTGTGTTGCAATAAGTGAGCTTTGAAGTAACTTCTATTTTTGTACTTCCTTGTCTGGAGTCATTGAGAGATAAAGCTAAGAGTTAGAATTGGGTTTGAATGGAGACTGAGATGATTGGCTGGGCCAAGTGGAGGACCACCCCTATGAACAGCCCTGTAAAGATTATTATTATATTTTTTAGTCTACGCTTAGAAACCGTTCGGGGAGATAACTTTTTGTGGGATTATTGTGACCCTTTTTGGAAGAACACAAGTAAGGTATTCTCTACAAACTGTGTACTAGTTTCCGTAATCCAGGCAGGGTAGAAATAGAGCTATGAGGTACCGTCATTACTATATTGACAGGAAGGTTTGCTACCTCCAGGGAAAGAGTTAAGAGATTTTCTAGCCGTAACCCAAGGCGGGTACATTTGACTTTAGAAAGTGGCCATTCGACCACTTGATCGCGTTATCATACTCCGGGACAGGGTATACTGTAAACCGGATACTATCAAACCCGATATTTGCAGAACCGGTGTGGTAGACTCGGGAATCACATTATAATTTGGGGCCGGGGCTTTACCCTCCAATAAGTGGTGACACTCGTATATTACCACGCTTGTGGCTTTATGGCCCACCGGTATAACACTGGTGGCTAAACACCACGAACAGACGGAATTAAAAAAGTGTTTTTTTCTCGCAATATTCCCAGTAGGAAGGATACACCTTCTTCTGAAAAGGAGAAACTATGCAGAGCGAGTTGGTGTAGGGGCACCCGTTTACCTTGCAGCACTGATGGCCTTGTAGTATTTGTGTCCAATAAGTGAGTCATGCATGCTAACGCCATTTACCCCATGCCCCAGCCATTTAAATATTTGCCTCTCAATTACTTGGACTATCTGTCGATTTTTCTGTCGCAACATTCCCAGTAGAAGATCAGCAGTGATGGAGTTGGAGTATTTGGTTCAGCTAAATGACAAGATGCATAAAATAGCTAAATGACACTATTGCATGTAACCACATGGGAAGAACAAATTTATACTGTCTGTCAATTTTTCTCTCGCAACATTCCCAGTAGAAGATCAGCAGTGATGGAGTTGGAGAGTTTGGTTCAGCTAAATGACTAGGTGCACAAATTAGCTAAATAAAACTATTGCATGTGACCACATGGGAAGAACAAAGCTATAAAAGGTAGCAGACGGAATTAAAAAAGGGTTTTTTTCTCGCAAGAATCCCAGTAGGACATCAGCAGTGATGTAATTGGAGTATTTGGTGCAGCTAAATGACAAGGTGCCCAAATTAGCTAAATGACACTATTGCATGTGACCAAATAGGAAGAACAAAGCTATAAAAGGAAGCAGACGGAATTAAAAAATGGGGTTTTTTCTCGGAAGATTCCCAGTAGGGAGGATCCACCGTCTTCTGAGAGAGAAAAACTATGCTGATCGAGTTGGTGCAGGGGCACCCGTTTACCTTACAGCAGTGATGGAGTTGGAGTGTTTGTGTCCAAAAAGAGAGTCATGCATACTCCCGCCATTTACCCGTGGCATTTAAACATTTGCCTCTCAATTACTTGGACTATCTGTCTTGGCTTTTCTCTGTCTACAATTAGCGATGTCTTGATGCAACCTATGCATCAATTGTAGACAGAGAAAAGCCAAGAAAGATAGTCGAAGTAATTGAGAGGCAAATGTTTAAATGGCTGGGGTATTTTTCTCTCGCAAAATTCCCAGTAGGAGATCAGCAGTGATGGAGCTGGAGTATTTGGTGGAGCTAAATGACAAGGTGCACAAATTAGCTAAATGACACTACTGCATGTGACCACATGGGAAGAAAAAAGCTATTAAAGGAAGCAGACGGAATTAAAAAAAGGGGTGTTATCTCGCAAGATTCCCAGTAGGATGGATCCACCGTCTTCTGAGAAAGAGAAACTATGCAGAGTGAGTTGGTGAAGGGGCACCCGTTTACCTTGCAGCAGTCTTGGTATCAGTAATTGATAGGAGTGGTCATGTAAGGAATAGTTGTTGAAAGAACTGTCATAGTGCAATTAATTCTGATAAAAATAGAAATGGGATAAATCTAGCCAAAATAGCAATAATTTTTTTCTCGCAATATTCCCAGTAGGAGATCAGCAGTGATGGAGTTGGAGTATTTGGTGCAGCTAAATGACAAGGTGCAGTAATTAGCTAAATGACACTATTGCATGTGACCACATGGGAAGAACAAAACAATAAAAGGAAGCATACGGAATCGAAAAAGGGTTTTTTTCTCGCAAGTTTCCAAGTCGGAAGGATCCAAAGCCTTCTGAGAAAGAGAAACTATGCGGAGCGAGTTGCTGCAGGGGGACCCGTTTACCTTGCAGCAATGATGGATTTGGAGTATTTGTGTCCAATAAGAGAGTCATGCATACTAACGCCATTTACCCGTGCTCCGGCCATTTAAACATTTGCCTCTCAATTACTTGGACTATCTGTCAATTTTTCTCTCGCAGCATTCCCAGTAAAAGATCAGCAGTCTGGAGTTGGAGCATTTGGTGCAGCTAAATAACAAGGTGCACAAATTAGCTAAATGACACTATTGCATGTGACCACATGGGAAGAACAAAGCTATAAAAGGAAGTAGACGGAATTAAAAAATGGGGTTTTTTCTCGCAAGATTCCCAGTAGGAAGGATCCACCGTGTTCTGGGAAAGAGAAACCATGCAGAGCAAGTCGGTGCAGGGGCACCCGTTTACCTAGCAGCAGTAATAGAGTTGGAGCCTTAGTGTCCAATAAGAGAGTCATGCATACTCCCGCCATTTACTCGTGCCCCCGCCATTTAAACATTTGCCTCTCAATAACTTGGACTATCTCTCAATTTTTGTCTCGCAACATTCCCAGTAGGAGACCAGCAGTGATGGATTGAGTATTTGGTGCAGCTAAATGACAAGGTGCACAAATTAGCAAATGAAAAATTGGATGTGACCACATGGGAAGGACAAAGCTATAAAAGGAAGCAGACAAAATTAAAAAAGGGGGTTTTTCTCTTGCAAGATTCCCAGTAGGATATCAGCAGTGATGGAGTTGGAGTTTGGAGTGATGGAGTTGGAATTTGGTGCAGCTAAATGACAAGATGCGCAAATTAGTTAAATGACACTATTGCATGTAACCACATGGGAAGAACAAATTTATAAAAGGAAGCAGATGGAATTAAAAAATGGGTTTTTTTCTTGCAAGATTCCCAGTAGGAAGGATCCACCGCCTTCTGAGAAAAAGAAACTATGCAGAGCGAGTTAGTGCAGGGACACCCGTTTACCTTGCAGCAATGATGGATTTGGAGTATTTGTGTCCAATAAGTGAGTCATGTTTACTAACGCCATTTACCCATGCCTCAGCCATTTAAACATTTGCCTCTCAATTACTTGGACTATCTGTCAATTTTTCTCTCGCATATTCCCAGTAGAAGATCAGCAGTGATGGAGTTGGAGCATTTGGTGCAGCTAAATCACAAGGTGCACAAATTAGCTAAATGACACTATTGCATGTGACCACATGGGAAGAACAAAGCTATAAAAGGAAGTAGACGGAATTAAAAAATGCAGTTTTTTCTCGCAAGATTCCCAGTAGGAAGGATCCACCGTCTTCTGGGAAAGAGAAACTATGCAGAGCAAGTCGGTGCAGGGGCACCCGTTTACCTAGCAGCAGTAATAGAGTTGGAGCATTAGTGTCCAATAAGAGAGTCATACATACTCCCGCCATTTACTCGTGCCCCAGCCATTTAAACATTTGCCTCTCAATAACTTGGACTATCTCTCAATTTTTGTCTCGCAACATTTCCAGTAGGAGACCAGCAGTCATGGAGTTTGAGTATTTGGTGCAGCTAAATGACAAGGTGCACAAATTAGCAAATGACAAATTGGATATGACCACATGGGAAGAACAAAGCTATAAAAGGAAGCAGACGGAATTAA
Source organism: Artemia sp. Kazakhstan ARC1039 (assembly GCA_029168905.1). Taxonomy (NCBI): domain Eukaryota; kingdom Metazoa; phylum Arthropoda; class Branchiopoda; order Anostraca; family Artemiidae; genus Artemia; species Artemia sp. Kazakhstan ARC1039. Next base: position 5,475 of record JAQQPU010011913.1, read on the forward strand.
AAAAGGGGGTTTTTCTCTCGCAAGATTCCCAGTAGGAGATCAGCAGTGATGGAGTTGGAGTATTTGGTGCAGATAAATGACAAGATGCACAAATTAGTTAAATGACACTATTGCATATAACCATATGGGAAGAACAAAGCTATAAAAGGAAGCAGGTGGAATTAAAAAATGGGGTTTTTTCTTGCAAGATTCCCAGTAGGAAGGATCCACCGCCTTCTGAAAAGAAACTATGCAGAGCGAGTTGGTGCAGGGGCACCCGTATACCTTGCAGCAGTGATGGAGTTGGAGTATTTGTGTCCAATAAGAGATTCATGCATACTCCCGCCATTTACCCGTGCCCCAGGCATTTAAACATTTGCCTCTCAATTACTTGGACTATCTGTCGTTTTTTTCTCGCAACATTCCCAGTAGGAGATTAACAGTGATGGAGTTGGAGTATTTGTTGCAGCTAAATGACAAGGTGCACAAATTAGCTAAATGACACTATTGCTTGTGACCACATGGGAAGAACAAAGCTATAAAAGGAAGCAGACGGAATTAAAAAGGGGGTTTTTCTCTCGCAAGATTCCTAGTAGGAGATCAGTAGTGATGGAGTTGGAGTATTTGGTGCAGTTAAATGACAAGGTGCACAAATTAGCTAAATGACACTATTGCATGTAACCACATGGGAAGAACAAAGCTATAAAAGGAAGCAGACGGAATTAAAAAATGGAGTTTTTTCTTGCAAGATTCCCAGTAGGAAGGATCCACCGCCTTCTGAGAAAAAGAAACTATGCAGAGCGAGTTGGTGCAGGGCCTCCCGTTTGCCTTGCAGCAGTGATGGAGTTGGAGTATTTGTATTTAATAAGAGAGTCATGCATACTCCCACCATTTACCCGCGCCATTTAAAAATTTGCCTCTCAATTACTTCGACTATCTGTCTTGGCTTTTCTCTGTATACAATTAGCCATGCCTTGATGCAACCAATGCATCAATTGTAGACAGAGATTCTTTCTCTTGCAAGATTCCCAGTAGGAAATCAGCAGTGATGGAGTTGGAGTATTTGGTGCAGCTAAATGACAAGGTGCACAAATTAGCTAAATGACACTATTGCATGTGACCACACGGGAAGAACAAAGCAATAAAAGGAAGCAGACGGAGTTAAGAAAGGGAGTATTTCTCGCAAGATTCCCAGTAGGAAGGATCCACCGTCTTCTGAGAAAGAAAAACTATGACGAGCGAGTTGGTGCAGGGGCACCCGTTTATCTTGCAGCAGTGATGGAGTTGGAGTATTTGTGTCCAAAAAGAGTCATGCATAGTCCCGCCATTTGCCCGTGCAATTTAAACATTTGCCTCTCAATTACTTGGACTATCTTTCTTGGCTTTTCTCTGTCTACAATTAGCCATGTCTTGATGCTACCTATGAATGAATTGTAGACAGAGAAAACCCAAGACAGATAGTCCAAGTAATTGAGAGGCAAATGTTTAAATGGCTGGGGCATTTTTCTCTTGCAAGATTCCCAGTAGGAGATCAGCAGTAATGGAGTTGGAGTATTTGGTGCAGCTAAATGACAAGGTGCACAAATTAGCTAAATGACACTATTGCATGTGACAACATGGGAAGAACAAAGCTATAAAACGAAGCAGACGGAATTAAAAAAGGGTTTTTTTCGCATGGTTCCCAGTAGGAAGGATCCGCCGTTTTCTGAGAAAGAGAAACCATGCAGAGCGAGTTGGTGCAGGGGCACCCGTTTACCTTGCAGCAATCATGGTAGCAGTAGTTGATAGGATTGGTTATTCAAGGAATATATTTTGAAAGAATTGTCATACTGACAAAATTAGCTAAATGACAATATTGAACACGACCACATGGGATGATTAAAGCTATAAAAGGAAGCAGACGGAATTAAAATATTTTTTTTCGCAAGATTCCCAGTAGGAAGGATCCATCGTCTTCTGAGAAAGAGAAACTATGCAGAGTGAGCTGATGCAGGGGGTTTTTTCTCGCAAGATTCCCAGTAGGAAGAATCCACCGTCTTCTGAGAAAGAGAAACCATGTACACACAGTAGCTAGAATATACCAGTAAGCTTATCGCAGATCATTTCTGGTCTTCGTAAACAAAAAGCTCCTCCCACTTATTTCTGCATTAGCTTGTTTCTGCATTGGCTTTATTTCCGTTTGTTTCAATGCACTTTGATGGAAACAGTCGGAAACAGACTAACCTGCATTCCCGCTAATCTAACTTTGCCTATCTTTATATCTGCAAAAACGTTCTCCGGAGTACTCGCACCCCGGTCCGGGTTTTTATAATGGGTGAGATAGAGAATGATCATACTGGATAATATATTAACTATGGTAGTACATAAGACAAGTAGGCCTAATATCCCTAACTGTAGGCTAGGGTAGGTTATGCCAAATGTTAGATATACCCAGCATTTGGTATAGGGTATACTAAATAACAAATTTGTAGTAGATTGGCTTAAGGTGGTCTCAGTAACATCAAGACTAACATACCCTTAAAAATCCCTGGTCTAACTTAGCATAATTACAGTATTGGCCAAGTCTACATAGAAATGTTACAATATGTTCATTTGATACTTTGAGATAAAAACTCACTCCTTATTTGAAAGGTTGGCTTAATAGAGGGCAATCTTTGAAAATGACCAGGGCATGTTCTTAGCTTAGGATTTGTAGGGAGACTGTCACTGTCCCATTCTTATCAGCAGATAAACTGGGAATGAGTCAGCATTGTAAATACATTTTTAATTAAGAAAAAAAAGTTGATATTTGGTTGAAAAGTAAAGTTCGTATTCGGATTTGGCGTTAAATTCTAACATAAAAGATGTATCATATCATCATTTTGGAAAAATGTTTTTTGCATATGCTTTTTGGTCTATACTTTAAAAAAAAAGTCTACACGGCTTCACTGAACAGTTTAAGCTTTGAACTTTGCGGCAATGTGAAGCTAAATACAAAAGGCAAATTTTGGAAAAGAATGAAAAACACAAAAATTACTGAAAGGTCCCAGATGCGTGGTTTAGTTGAAAATGAACATTTGAATTTTGAGATTCTCAGGAAAAATTAATAAATATTAGCCTATAGCTCCTAAGTATTTTCTTATCCTAGACAAGAAGCTATATATGCCCATGAGGCTTTTAAAGGCAGGCATATATCTAGACATTACAGAGAACCCTCTTACAAGAGAGAAAGAGATACGTTTTTGAACAGAAAGATAAAAACTTAACATAGGTGAAGTAGCTTTCACCAAATACGTCACTTCATAATGCAGACAATAGTAGGTTTTAGAATACAGTAGGTGTAGGCAGGCAGTATCCAGGTTACTTAAAACTTGGGTTTAAACTTCATCCTTTTTGTTTTGAACATGATTAATAAACAGAATGTATGGACATTGTGTACCTTAGATTGTTGTGGTAGCAAAATATAGATAAATAGAAAAGAAGTTGAGACATTGGTGTTGTCAAATATGGTAAACACAGCATGCAGCTGGTGCATAAAAAACTAGGCTAGTAATTATTACTTTTGACATTTTTATTCAGCTGAGGCAACAATTCTCCACTTTTACTTTAAATTATGAGAGATACCATTTTGGGCCTTTGCTTGCTTACAGAGTAAGATTTCCAATTTGGAAAGGTAATGCCTTATAAAACTAGAATTTCTAGCTGATTGTAATAGTTAACATGTTCCAAGGGAATAGCCAAAACTAAATATTGAGCATCACTGGCTAAAAAAATGATCCTTCATTTGTGACCATGGCTTGCTTAAATTGAAATTATATTGATAAAATCAAGTTTTCCAGCTGAAATTATAGAGTAACAATTAAGTTTAAAGCATACGGAAATTACTACGTGTATTCAAATTCATCTAATTCAAAAATGTGTATAAAGGGAAACTGCTCCCTGCCGAACCATTTGCTTTTGAAGCTAAAGTTTGACATCTTTCCCAATTCTTTAAGATTATCTGCTGAAATTCAAAGGTAATATAACCAGAATAGGAAGCTTATAAGCCCTAAAAAGCAAGGGGTATAGGACAGTGCAACCACCCTCACAAACAGGATAATAACAGTTTGTCTTAAGTTTAATGCTGCTCCTTACTATCAGCTAAAATAATTTTTTGTTTAATTTTGATAGTTTTAAAATCATCCTGGAAAAACTCCCTTCCCCCTCTGTGGAAAGCTTCTCTCAGAGAATTCTCTGCCACAAGAAATCCCCCCTGTAAAGCTTCCCCTAAAAAAAATTCTTTGGGAATTTAATAAAGGCATTGACCCAAAATATCTGCTGGAACCAGAACACAAGGGATTAGAACACAATTCCTTAAAAGTCATTCTGTAAATGCCACATATCAGCTTCATATGCCTCCATAGTCTCTGATAAGCTTTTTTTCAATTGCCATTTATCTTGCAATACTGTAAAACACTGTTGCTCTCCTCCTGCAGCCTCTACATTGCACCCTTCTGCAAGATTCTTACAAATGCTCATAAATTGAAAATCCACTCTATTTTCTTCCATTTTTCAAAATACCTACTGAGATATCAAATTTGGACATGCAACTCAAAACTCATCAACAGTCTTCACATAGCAGATCCCACTATAGCTTTTACTAAACGTATGAAGCAACAACCAAAAGATTTCAAGACATGCTTGGAGATAACTTCTTCAACTCTAGTTATGTTGTCATAGTTGTATTGTGATATTTTGCCTTTTTTTGTTTATTTCTCTCTTTTTAGTGCTCTGTCATTTTCTGCTTGTATGAAGATGCAT